>CALSCQ010001168.1:0-46358 GCA_943704525.1 Pigoraptor vietnamica | reverse complement strand
CCCCCCCCCCCCCCCCCCACCCCACCAAACACACACACTCACACGACACACTCACACGAACAACAATTGCATCAGAGCGGCACACTGAACACACACCTGCTCCTTCTTGAGGGACAGCTGCTCGCTGGCCGAGCGCTCCGCATGCTCCGCGTCCTTCTCGAGCGTCTCCGTGAGCTTGCGCGACTCTTCCTCGTGGCGCGCCTCCATTTCCTGCTGAATGCGCTCCTGCTGCCGCTGCAGCGACTGCTCCTCCACCGTCGGTGCCGTCGGCAGGCGCACTTCTGGCACAATCACGGCCGTCGCGCCGCCACCGAGCGACGAGCTCGCGACCTCAGACAACACCTTGGCCTGCTGCGAGACCAGCTGCTTCGCCGCGTTCTCCTCGGCCTGACGCAGCGCTTGCTGGTCGCGCAGGCGCTTCCTCGCGGCGAGTTTCTGGGCGAGGTTTTGCTGCTGTCGGACCTTGCTGTTCGCGAGCGTGTCGTCCGCCTCCTTCATATGCTCCACGAGGAGCTGCATGGCCTTTCGCTTCTCGTCTTCGCTGAGGTGCGCGTTCACCGACGCATCGATGACAGCCCTCCGCGTCTGCTCCTCCACTTCGGCGTGCCGCGCGTTCGCCGCCGCCTGGTGGACGACGGCGATGGCGCGCGCTTCCTCCAGCTCGAGCTCGGTCGCGAGCGTGCTTTTCTGCAGCCGGTGGCGCTCGTCGAGGGCCCTGAGGCCGATGGTCTTTTCCTCTTCCGTGCAGTGCGCTTCCTCCATCTGCTCGAGATAGGCGCGCCGCTCCTCCTCCTGGTCCTTCTGCAGCTGCGCGAGCCGCGCCGCCTTCCTCATCGACATGCGGCTGCGGAGCACCTGCTCCTGCGCATCGCGGCGCGTGGCCAGCGCGCGGTCAAACACCGCCATCGCGGCGTCCCTCTTCTCTACAATCTTCTCCTTGTCTCCCTCCGGCAGCGCTTCCATGCCGTCCAGCGCGTCCCCAAGCACCTCGGACGACGCTTCCTCCTGCGCCGCCGTTTCTTCGGCGTCCAGTTCCCGCTCCTTCGCCACGCGCTCGCGTTCAAGGTCCGCCAGCACGGCCTCTTGGTTCACTTCACGCAGCCGCAACTCCTCCGCCACGACCGCCGCCGACTTGGCCACGGGCGCCGCCTGCAGGCCCGCCGCGGCCGCCTGCGCCTCCTGTCGTCGCTGCAGGTCGCCCATCTTCTTCATGCGCTGCTGCAGCAACTTCTCGCGCAGCGCTGCGAGCTGCCGCTGCTTCTCCAAGTCCAGGCGCCCGCTGAGCTTCTCGAGGTCCTCGTGGTGCTTGCCGAGCATCTCGGCAACCTCGCCGGGGGACATGTTCTGCACCTGCAGCTTCTTCTCAAGGCGCGCGTTGGCCTCCGCGACGGCCTGCTCGTGGCGCACGGCAACCTCGCGCAGCGTCGCATCGATCTGCCGCGCCTCCTCTTCCTGGAGGGCCCGCTCGACCTGGAGCACCTCGGCGTTCTGCACGCGCAGCAACTCCTTCTGTTTGTTCACCCGCTCAATCGACGCGGCCGTCGCGGCATCCGGAGGCCCGGCGACGCTGAACGGCGTGGCAGGCACAATGGCGACGCCGCCTCCATCGCCCGCCGCGCGGCCCTGCACGCCGGCCACTTCGCGCGCGTCTCCTACAAGTCGGGGCGCGTCCTCAGAAGTGACGGCCGGGGTCATGAGGCTGGCCACGGCGCCCGCGACGCCGTCCGTTGGGGCGGGGGCCCAATCGCTCCCTGAGCCCGCGGGAACGCCGAGCAGAGAGAGGGGCGCGGCCGCGTCCGGACAGCCGTACGCGGCGGCGAGGACCTGCTGTGGGTTTGAGAGCCGCGCAATGAGCTCGCTGAGGGACGCCATAAGGTCAAGCTCGCGCGCTTCGCGCTCGAGCGACGTGGGTTCTGCGCGCGGGGCAGTGCCGCCCGCCGCCGTCCCGACCGCCGCCCCGTCCGACCGGCCCTGCGCGGCGAGTGTCTCTGCCTCTTCGCGCAGTTTCTTGACGACGTTCTTGCGCTCCTTCTTGTCCTTCAGGAGGGCGCTGAGGTCGAGGTTGGCCACCATCCCGCGCAGCTCCTCCGTCTGCTTGCCGATGCGTTCGTAGAAGTTGCGGAGGTCCGCCTGCTGCTTCGACAGCTGCGCCGCCACGTGGATCGTTTGGTCCTCGAGCTTGTCGTACAGCGTCCGCACGTTAAAGTCCTCCAGCAGCATCTTGCGCGCGAGCGGGTCAGTGGCGTCGTCGAGCGCGGCGCCTTCGCCCGAGCCGCGCCCCTCCAGAGACAGCAGACGCGAGTCGGCACCGGCCGTCACCGACACGGCACCCTCGGCGTCGTCTCCCTTCGTCAGGTACACGGTCGTCGGCGGCGCGTTGAGACGGCGGTACTTGGGCTTGAAGGCCTCGGCCAGCCCGTAGCCCCACGACTTGGGGCGGAGCCAGACGACGACTCCCACGAGTATGGCGATAAGGCCCGCCAGGCCGCACAGCACTCCGATGATAATCGACCAGTTCGGCTCCACATTCGGCGTCGAGCCCTGGTAGACGGACGCGCGGACGAGGTTGGTCACGCTCATGGGGACGGCGCGGGACGTGCCGAAAATGTCGCACGTCGACGTCGACTTGACGACGACGAACGTCGTGAGAAGGGTGCGGTCTGCGCTGTCGCTGAAGACATAGACGCCGGGGACGCTGAACGAGTGGACAAATTTGGACACGGTCGCGTTCGACTTGGAGAGAATGTCGCCGAGCTGTCGGAAGGCGCCGTAATCGAAATCCGGGTTCGTGTTGAAGAGGTTGTCCTTCTCGTACACGGGGTAGTGCGTGCGGTCCGCGGAGAGGTCGAACACCACCATCTCGTACTGCTCCACGCACACGATGGGATTCCGAATGGCGGCCTCGAAGTCGTCCGAGGCATCGCGACGGCGCCGCGACGACGTCCCGTTGTGAGACGCCGTTCCCTCGGCGTTGTTCAGCAGCGTCAAAAAGTACGCGACGTCGGCGTCAAACACCGCCGCGGGTCCGTCCGTGCGCATTTTCAGCAGATTCACGCGGCACACCTGGGGGCCGTTGCACACAAACGAGCCGTAGATCCCCGGAATCTGAGTCGTGTCGACCGTCACGACGGTGCTCGTCACGGGATCAACAATGCGCACATGCGACGGGTCCGTTGGCAGGATCTCGAGGTAGATCTGCTCGGCGCGGCACGTGGCGTTGCAGAACTGGTCGTCGGCAACGATGTTGGGGCAATTGCACACGCCGAGAGACTCGTCCATGCTTGCGCCGAGGGCGCCGCAGAACTCCTCGCAGTACGCGCTCGCCGCGCTCTTCTTCACGCACTCGCGCGTTATGCTCGAGCGAACTTCGTCCGGTGCGCACAGCGGATCCACAAACGGCTGGCAGTCGACCTTGCTGTCGCCCGTCCCGACGTCAAAGTTCTCGTCGTAGTAGAGATAGCCAGGCAGGCACAAGCACGCGGCGTCGCTCTTCTGGAATGTGCGGTAAGCGCCGACGCACGTGCACGTCTCGGCGCCGGTCCCCGACGTCGCACTACTGCCGCACAGGCGACACCCGCGCTGGCCGTATTGGTCGTTGTACGTGTTGTTCGTGCACAGCTGGCAGTCCGAGCGGTTCGAGGCGCGCAGGAAGGGCCCAAACGTCGCGGGCGGACACGGCGTGGGATAGCCCGAGCCCTCGGGGCAGTAGTTGCCATAGGGGCACTCGTTCTCCGTCGCGTACTTGGTGCCCGGCGGACAGTAGTAGCCCGGCGGGCAAATGTCGCAGGTCGAGCGGTTCGGGTGGCTGCCGTAAGTGCCTGCGGGGCACATTACGCACGCGAGGTCGCGCGTGCTGCGATCGTCCGTGAAGTTTGCGCGATATCCGGCGTCGCAGAGAATGGGCACGTCCTGGCCCGGCGGGCAGTAGTGCGCGTGGGGGCAGCGGATCGGCTCCTCCGTCGACGGCGGGCAGTAGTAGTTGGCCGGGCACAGGGTGGGCGCCGCAACGACCGGTCGGCAGAAGTAGCGGCCCGGACACGGAATCTCGCCCGACGAGCCCGCGGGACAGTACGTTGCGCCCCTGCAGGGCGTCGCGGAGGAGACGCCCCGCGTGCAGTAATGGCCGCCGAAACACTGCTGGCAGTCGTCGATGCCGCCGGCGAGCGTCGTGTTGCGCAATGTCCCCGGCGGGCACAGGGCGGGCTCGAGGACGCCGCTGTCGCAGAACTTGCCGACGGGGCACGGCGAGGACGTGTAGTTGTTCATGCCTTCCAGGCGGCACCAGTAGCGCGCCGGGCAGGGGAAGCAGTCCGTCAGGTTCACGCCCATCGTGATGTCGCGGTACGTGCCCACCGGGCAGTTGATCGGCTCGGACTGGTAAGGGCAATACTTGCCCGTGGCGCACGGGTACATGACTGGATCGCCATCGAAGCACATGAAGCCGGGCTGGCACGGCGCGCAGTCGGTGCTCTGCGCACCCCCCTTGTTGGCGCGGAACGTCTTGCTTGGACACGGCGTCGGCGATATCGTCCCCTTCTCGCAGTAGTGGCCGAGAGGGCACAGGTCGCCGCAGGGCAGGCCGTTCGGCGTGGGCGTGTCGCAACCAAGACGGCAGATGTAACCGGCCGCGCACGCGTCCACGACATGACCGCTGAGGCAATATCTGCCGGCGGGGCACTGACCGCACTCCAGCGAGCTCGTGAGGCCCGTCTGCTCTGTGAACGTGCCGTTCGGGCACGGCGGCGGCGGTCCCGTCCCGTCCACGCAGAAGTGGCCGACGGGGCATATCAACGGCGTCGTCGCGTTCAGGAGGCAGTAGTAGCCCGCTGGGCACACGTCACACTCGTCGCGACCGGCCGCGGCCGCGTACGTACCGTTCGCACACCCGATCGGCTCGGGAGAGCCTGTCGGGCAGTAGTATCCCGAAGGGCACTCGAAGGCGTCGGGGTTCGGAACGACGTTCGCCGAGCCAGCCGGGCAGTAAAAGCCGGCTGCGCACGGGCCAGTCGGCGCAAAGAGACCCATCGACTCGCAGTACGAGCCCGCAGTGCATGGCAGACAGTCCGTGAGGTTGGCAGCCCCCGGGTGTGCGGCCATGTAACCGGCGGGACACTCGGTGGGCGCGGGCGTGCCCTCCACGCAGTAGCTGCCCTTGGGACACGGCCCGTTGACGGTGCCATTGCCCGAGGGATTCGGGACGGTCGCGTTGCTGGCGCAGAAATAGCCTGCGGCGCACGGTCCCGTCGGCTGCGTGAGGCCGCTGCTCTCGCAGTAGCTTCCCGCTGGGCACTCGAGACACTGGTCCACCGACGCAAGGCCGGTTCGCGGCGAGTACGTGCCTACGGGACAGGCGATCGGCGCCGGCACACCTAGCGGACAGAAGAAGCCGGCACGGCAGGCCTCCGGAACGGTCGTGTTCATCGCCTCGCACATGTAGCCCGCGGGGCACTGAAGGCAGGCCGCCTGTCCGGGGTCCGGGTTGTACGTCCCAGGAACGCACGCCTGCTCGGCGTAGATGCCAGACGGGCAGAAGCGGCCGGCGGGGCAGATGTAGCCCTCGTCATCCGTGCTGGGCTCGGGCGACTTTGCGCCGCCGGTGCACACGTAACCGGCGCTGCACGGCTTCGACGTGGCGGGGTCCGACATGGCAAGCACGCTGCAGTACCGCCCGCGCGGGCACGGCAGGCAGTCGTCGAGCGAATCGCTGCCGTTCACGCTCACGTACGTACCGACGGGACAAGGGGTCGCCGTGATGGTTCCCTGCAGGCAGTAGTAGCCCGGTGGGCAAGCGCTGCCCGTGGTGCCATCCGTCGGGTGGCTGATCGATGCGGCCGAGAGACAAATGTACCCGGGATCGCATGCGGCAGTGGGCTTGTCGATGCCCGGGGACGCGCAGAAGTAGCCCGCCGGGCACGCCGTGCACTGGCCGGCCGCTTGCAGACGCGTGCGGTCGCCGTAGCGGCCCGCGGGGCAGGGGAATTCGGTGGCGAAGCGCGTTCCGGAAGGGCAGTAGTGGCCCTTGGGGCAGTCAGCGGGTGCGGACACACCGCCGGCCGTAGCGTCGCAGTAGTAGCCGGGAGGGCACGTCTTGCACGTCGGCTGCACGGGAACGTCCTGGTAGGTCCCCGACGGGCACTTCTGGGGAGAAGGGCTGCCGAGCGGGCACGCGTTCCCAATTGTGCAGCGCGTGGCAAGAGGCGCCGCCACGTCCATGCCGCCGGGGCAGTAGAAGCCCGCGGCGCAGGGGCCGGTCGGCTGCGTGAGACCGTAATCGCCGCAGTAATATCCCGGCGTGCACTGGTTGCAGCTTCCGACAGCGGGGTTCTGCGTCGCGTTCGAGAAAGTGCCCGGCGGACAGTCCACTCCCGCGCGGCTGCCCTGCGGACAGTACTGGCCTCGCTGGCACCGGTCGCCCGTCGTCCCGTCCGTGGGGCTCGGAGAAATGGCGCCGAGCGCACAGTAGAAGCCGGCGTTGCAGCTGCCAGTGGGCGTCGCGAGGCCCGCCGTGGCGCAGTAGCGCCCGGGAGAGCACGGGATCGGCTCGGACGCGCCCGCGGGGCAGAACGTGCCCTGCTCGCACTGCCCGCCAGTCCATGGCTCCGTGGGCCGCGCCGCCTTCGACGACCCGTTGCAGTACCATCCGGGGTCGCAGAGGGCCGTAGGCGCGGAGAGTCCGGACGTGCCGCAGAAGTGTCCGACCGTGCACGGGACGCAGTCGAGGAAGCTCGTCGCGCCCGTGCGGTTGTTGAAGGTACCCGCGGGGCACGGGGACTCGCGGTCCGCCTGCGTGCCGCGCATGCACACGTATCCCTGCGGACACACGTTGACCGAGTAGTCCACGGTCCCCTGGGGGCAGTAGAAGCCCGCCGGACAGTCAAAGCACGACGCAGCGCCCGTGTCAGAGTTGTACGTGCCCGGCTCGCAAGGGGTGGCCGCGGCAGAACCGGGCGGGCAGTAGTGGCCGGGCGGACAGGCAGCACCCGTGCCGAGGTTGTCGCCCGAGGGTGTCGGCGTGTCCACACCTGAGCTGCAGTAGAACCCTGCGCTGCACGGGCCCGTCACATTGCTCGCACCGGCCAAAGCGCAATAATAGCCACCGGTGCACGGCAGGCACTGCGAGGGGGTGGACAGGCCCGTCGAAGGCCCGTAGGTTCCGACGGGACAAGGCCGCCAGTTTCCGCCCGTGTTGCTGGGGCAGTAGAATCCTGCGGGGCATGGAACGAACGTCGCCCCGTCCACGCAGTAGTGGCCGTCTGGACAGCTGCTGCACACCGAAGACTGGCGCACGTCCGTGAACGTCCCGTTTCCGCACGCCAGAGGCATGGCCGTTCCGCCGGGGCAGTACGAACCGATCGGGCACCGGTCGCCCGTCCGACCGTCCGAGGGAGTCGCGCTATCCGCGCCGAGTGCGCAGTAGAAGCCAGGCGCACAGTCGCCCACCGGCGCCGTGAGCCCATACGCGTTGCAGTACTTGCCAGGCGTGCACGGGACGCACTCCGTCTCGTTTAAGAGACCGATTGCCGAGGAGAAGGTTCCCGGAGGGCACTTGGACGGCAGTGGGGAGCCCGGGGGACAGTAGCCGCCCGCTGTGCACAGGTCGCCCGTCGACGAATTCTGCGGGTTAATCACCACCGCGCCGCCCTTGCAGTAGAAACCGGCGGCGCAAGGCACAGAAGGGTTCGTGAGGCCAACACTCGGGCAAGCCATTCCCGCGGGACACGGCGTGCACGACGCCGGGGTCGGAAGTCCCACCGACTCGCCGTATGTACCCACGGGGCAAGGGGTGCCGGAACTCGACCCCTGCGTGCAGTAATAGCCACGCGGGCAGTAGTACCCGGTCGTGTTGTCCGTCGGCCCCGGGACAGACGCGCCGAGGTAGCACACGAATCCCGGCGAGCACGGCGCGGTCGGGCGCGTGAGGCCCGTCGTGCCGCAGTACGAACCAGACACGCACGGATCGCAGCCCCCTGGCGCTGTCAGGCGCGTCTTGTTCGAGTAGGTGCCCAGCGGACAGGGCCACTGGGACGCAAACTGCGTACCGGGGAGGCAGTAGTGGCCGATGGGGCAGTCCTGCGGCACCGACACGCCCGCGATCGTCGCGTCGCAGAAGTAACCCTGAGGGCACGTCTTGCACGTGCTCTGTCCAGGAAGGTCCTGGTACTGTCCGGACGGGCACGGCACGGGCGACGGCGAGCCACCGGGGCAGTAGTTGCCGACAGTGCAGCGGAACGCGCTCGGCGCACTCGTGCTTTGCCCAGCGGGGCAGTAGAAGCCCGACGCGCACTGACCGGTCGGCTGCGTGAGGCCGGATCCCTGGCAAAACATGCCCGCGGTGCACGGCTGGCAGTCCTGCAGCCGCGCGTTCTGAGTGGCATTCGAGTACGTCCCCGGCGGACAGTTCGTGCCCGTCGCGCTGCCCGACAGGCAGTACTTGCCCACTTGGCACCGGTCACCAGTGATCCCGTCCGTCGGCGACGACGTGTTCGCGCCCTGAATGCAGTAGAATCCTGGAGTGCAAGGGCCGGACGGCGTTGACCGCTGCTCCGCATTGCAGTAGAAGCCCGCCGTGCACGGCTGCGGGGCACTCGACCCAAGCGGGCAGAAAGTCCCCGGCAGGCACTTGCCACCCGTCGAGGAATTGCTCGGGCGAGGTTCCGAAGCGCCGAGGGTGCAATACCAGCCGGGGTCGCACATGGCCACGGGCGTCGCCACCGCGGGGCTCGGGCAGTAGTAGCCCGGCGTGCAGGGGCGGCAGTCGGAGGGAGCGCGCGCGCCCGTCGCGTTGTTAAACGTTCCGACAGGGCAGGCGTATTGCGTGGCAGAGGACGTTCCGGCCGGGCAGTAGTAGCCGACCGGGCACAAGTTCGCGGCGTACGAGACCGAGTCTTGCGGGCAGAAGTAGCCCGGAGGGCACACCGTGCACGCCGACTCTCCCGTCATGTTGTTGTACGATCCCGCTGGGCAGCCGCGCGGCGACGACGTCCCCGCCGGGCAGTACTTGCCGATCGTGCACGGGCCGCCGTAGGACGCGACGGCGCCGGGTCGCGGGCTCGGGGAACCGCGCGTGCAGTAGAAACCCGCCTCGCAGATGCCCTCCGGCGACGTGAGATTGTAGGCGCTGCAGAACAGCCCATCGGTGCAGTCCACGCACGCGCCGACGCTAGAGATGCCGACCGCATTCGAGAACGTGCCGGGCGGGCAGGGCTGCGGCGCGGGCGAGCCGGGCGGGCAGTAGTGGCCCGGAGGGCACTGGCCGCCAATGCCAGCGAACGAGCCGGACGCGGACGGGGTCGCCGTGTCGACGCCCGACATGCAGTAGTAGCCGCCGGCACAATCGCCCGACACCGACGTGCGCGCCGTCCCCGCGCAAAATTTGCCGCCGTCGCACTGTTGGCATTGGGACGGAGCTGACAGCCCCGTTCGCGTACTGTACGTGCCGGAAGGGCACGGACTCCACGAGAGACCCGTCGACCCCGGGCAAAAGTAGCCGGCGGGGCACGGCGTCGGCGTGACGCTCGATACGCAGTAGAAACCGGGCGGGCAGGGGAGGCACGCGGCGGCTTGCGTGCGGTTCATGTACGTCCCCGGATCGCATCGAACGGGCTGGATGCTCCCCGGCGGGCAGGACGAGCCGATGGGGCAGTAGTTGCCCGTGGAGTTGTCGAGCGGCGACGGAGACTTTGCGCCTCCCGCGCAATAAAAGCCGGCGACGCACTGTCCCGCGGGGGCGACGAGGCCCGTGAGGTCGCAGTAATAACCGCCCGTGCACGGTGTGCACTCGGACGGCGCCGTCAGACCCGTCTGGTTGCCGAAGGATCCCGCCGGGCACTCGACAGGCACGGGCGTGCCAGTCGGACAGTAGTGGCCGAGTGGACACACATCGCCCATCACGCCATTCGTGGGATTCGACACGTTGGCGCCGCCGGAGCAGAAGAACCCAGCCGCGCAAGGTCCCGTCGCGTTGGTGAGCCCGGCCGTCGCGCAGTACGAACCGGCCGGGCAGGGGTCGCACTCGTCGGGCGATGCGAGGCCGCCAACGTTGTTGCGCGTCCCGGGAGGGCAGGGGAATTCCGTGCCCGTCTTCGTGCCTACAGGGCAGTAGTGGCCGTTCGGGCAGCGAGTCGGCACCGAGACGCCGCCGCTTGTCGCATCGCAGAAGAAGCCCTCCGGACACGGCTTGCACGTGTCCATGCCGGGATTGTCCTGGTATTGTCCCGACGGACAGTTCGTCTCCCCCGCGCTCCCCTGCACGCAGTACTTGCCCACACCGCACACGTGTGCCGCAGGCGTCGGCGAGCTCTGGCCTCCCGGACAGAAGAAGCCGGCGCTGCACGGTCCCGTCGGCGTCGTCAGTCCGCTCGCGAGGCAGTACATTCCCGCATCGCACGGCGTGCAGTCGCTCTGTTGCGTGAGCTGCGTTGCGTTCGAATACGTGCCAGGGTCGCAGTTGACACCCTCCGAGCTGCCCGGGGGGCAATACTTGCCGCGCTCGCAGCGGTCGCCCGTAACGCCGTCGGTCGGCGTGGCTATCTGCGCACCGCCGAGACAGTAGTACCCGGCGGCACAGTCCGTCGTGGCAACCTGGAGGCCTAGGGAACCGCAGTATTTGCCGGGCAGGCACGGCTGAGGCACAGGGGAGCCGGCCGGGCAGAAGAAGCCCTTGGGGCACTGTTTCTGTGACGGCGACGTCGCGGAGCCGTTGCAGTAAAAGCCGGCACTGCATTGCCCCGAGGGTGCCGCGAGGCCCGACGTGCCGCAGTAGTATCCCGGCGTGCACTCACGGCAGTCGGAGGGGGACTGCGAGCCAGTGGCGTTGTTGAACGTGCCCGGCAGGCACGGGAACTGCGTCGCCGTCTCCGTGCGCAGCGGGCAATAGTGGCCCTTGGCGCACACGTTGTCGACGTAGGTGATCGAACCCGGGGTGCAGAAGTAGCCAGCGGGGCAGGGCATGCACTCGGCCTGACCCGTCAGGTTGTTGTACGTGCCCGGAGGGCAGCCGACGGGATCCGACGTCCCCGCCGGGCAGTAGTGGCCGATCGTGCAGGGGCCGCCGCTCGCTGTCACGGTGCTGGGGTTCGGCACAACCGATCCGCGCTTGCAGTAGAAGCCCGGGTTGCAGTCGCCGGACACAGCCGTCAGATTCGACAGCGCGCAATACTTTCCGTCCAGACAAGGAACGCAGTCCGTCGGGCTCTGTTTGCCAGACGCGCTGAGGAACGTCCCGGGATCGCAAGGGAGCGGCTGATGTGTGCCGGCGGGGCAATAGAAGCCGGGCGGGCAGGGGCCGCCGATGCCCATAAAGCCCGAAGTCGGATTCTGCACGTCCACACCAAGGGTGCAGTAGTAGCCGGCGTCGCACGTGCCCGTGGTGGACCCGCCGGAAGCGACCGCGCAGAACTTGCCGGCGTCGCAGGGCACGCACTCCTCGAGCGCCGTGAGGCCCAGCGCCGTGCTGTACGTCCCCCGCGGACACGGCTTCCCGGCACTCGAGCCCGCCTCGCAATACGAACCCGGGGGACAGCGCACGGGGGTGACGCCGTTGTCGCAGTAAAAGCCGGCGGGGCACTGCAGGCACGCCGTCCCCATGGTGACGTTCATGAACGTTCCGGGCTGGCAAGGCGTGGGGATCGCCGTGCCGGACGCGCACGCCTTGCCCACGGGGCACACGCCGCCCGTGCTGTCGTTGGGGGGCGTCGCCGACTGGGCCTTCCCAGAGCAAAAGTATCCCGCAGAGCAGGCGCCTTTGGGCTGCGCGAGGCCCTCCTCGTCGCAGTAGTACCCGGGCGGGCAGTCCAGACACCCAGCCACCGACGTCAGGCCGGTCGCGTTGCTATACGAGCCGATCGGGCACGGCTGAGGCGTCGCGGATGCAGACGGGCAGAAGGAGCCGGGCGGGCAGGCATTGCCGGTGCCGCCGTCCGTCGGGCGGCGCGAAGTGGCCCTTCCGATGCAGTAGTAGCCCGCGTCGCATGCCGCAATCGGTTGGCGCAGCGCACTCGCGCCACAGAACACGCCGGCGGGACAGTCGGCGCACTCAGATCCGTCGCTGAGGCCGGTGGCGTTGCTGTACGTGCCGGGCTGGCAGGGATAGTCTGTCGCAAATCGCGTGCCGGCAGGGCAGAAGAACCCCTCCGGACAGTCCGCGGGCGCGGTAACGGGCGCGTTCGTCGCGTCGCAGTAACGCCCCTGCGGACACGGAAGGCAGGAAGCCTGTCCGGCGTTGTCCTGGTAGTAACCGGAGGTGCAGGCAGTTGGGCCGCTGCTTCCGCGCGGGCACGCATACCCTGCCGCGCACCGGTACGCGGCCGGGGACGAGTCGTTCTGTCCGCCGGGACAGTAGTACCCGTCGCTGCACAGGCCCGTGGGCTCTGTGAGGCCGCTCGTCGCGCAGTACGACCCGGGCGTGCACGAAATACAGTCGGACAGTTGCGTTCGCTGCGTCGCCGACGAAAAGGTCGATGGCGGACACTCCGTTCCCGTCGTGCTGCCCGCGGGGCAGTACTTGCCGGGTTCGCAGACGTTGCCAGCGATTCCGTCCTCCGGAGTCGGCGTCGACGACGTACCCGTGCAGTAATATCCCGCCGTGCAGTTCCCCGTGGGCGCGGACAGGCCGCTTGCGTCACAGAACCGGCCCGCTGGGCACGCGATCGGGGCCGTAGCGTGGAAAGGGCAGTAGTATCCTGGCAAACACTGGCTGCCGGTGGGCGAGTTGACGGGGCGCGGCGTCGTCGCGGAGCCCGAGCAATAATACCCGAGGTCGCAATTGCCCGACGGGACGGCCTGTCCTGCGCCCGCGCAGTACATGCCGCCCGGGCAAGCAAGGCAGTCCGCGGGAGACGTCGCCGCCGTCTTGTTCTGATACGAACCGGGCCCGCATGCGAACTGCGTCGGCGTCTGCGTGCTCTCCGGGCAGTAATAGCCCTTCGGGCACACGGCGTTGACAAAGTCCGTCGCGCCGCCGACGCAATAGTAACCGGCCGGGCACTGAACGCACGACGCCTGCATCGTTGCGTTCTGATAAGTGCCGGCCTGGCACTGCTGGTACAAGGACGATCCCTCGGGGCAATAGTTGCCTGCGGGGCACGGACCACCCGTCGCCGTCGTGGACCCCGGATTCGGGGACTGCGAGAGCGCGATGCAGTAATAGCCCGCCTGGCAAGGGCCCTCCTCGCTCGTAAGGCCCTGGCGGCTGCAGTACTTGCCGGGCGTGCAGGGCAGGCACGCGGCGGCAGTCTTCGACGTGTCCGAGGGGTTGAAGGTGCCGGCGCTGCACTGCGTCGGCGTGGCGGATCCCGCAAGGCAGTATGTTCCCGCGGGGCACGGGCCGCCGATGCCCGTGCTATCGCCGTTCGGGTTCTTCATGTTGACGCCCGACGTGCAGAAATAGCCAGGATCGCAGTTGTTCGTCGGTGCCACGAGCGCCGAGCCCGCGCAATACTTGCCGCCGTCGCACTGGCGGCACTCCGACTGAGCCGAGAGGCGCGTGCGCGGGCTGTAC
The DNA here is from genome assembly GCA_943704525.1 of Pigoraptor vietnamica. Taxonomy (NCBI): domain Eukaryota; class Filasterea; order Ministeriida; family Capsasporidae; genus Pigoraptor; species Pigoraptor vietnamica. The sequence goes on along the minus strand of CALSCQ010001168.1, from coordinate 32,860 downwards.
GTACCTTGGGGACAGGCCGGATAGTCGACGCCGCTGCCGGGCGGGCAATAGAAGCCCGCTGGACACGCGGTTGGCATGCCCACGCCGTTGCACGAATAACCACCAGGGCACGGGTAGCACTCGGACGCCTGCGTCGCATTCATGTATGTTCCGTCGTCGCACGAGAACGGCGACGCGGTACCCGCCGGACAGAAGTGCGCGACGGGGCAGACATTGCCTCGGGTGTTGTCCCTCGGGTTCGGGACGTCAGAGCCCTCGTTGCAGTAGAAGCCCGCAAAGCAGGGACCAGTGGGCGCAGCGAGGCCGTCGGAGCCGCAATAGCTGCCCGCTGTGCACGGAATGCACGCGGACGGGGACGACTGCCGGGGCGTCGGGTTGTACGTGCCCGCCAGGCACTTGACCGGCGTGTGCGTCCCAGCAGGACAGTAGTGGCCCACCGGACACTCGTCGCCGTAGTCTTGCTTGACGGGGTTTGGCACCTTCGCGCCGCCGGTGCAGTAGTAGCCCGGGAAGCACTGGCCCTCGTCCGACTGGCGCCCCTCCTGCGTGCAGTAGTAGCCGGGCGTCGCGGGCGTGCAGCTCGTGATGTTCTTGAGGCCCTGGTTGGGACCGAATGTGCCGCTCGGGCAAGGCGTAGGGCTCGTGCTGCCCGTGGGACAGTACGACCCCTGCGTGCACACTTGGAGGAGAATCGTCGCCTGCGTTGGGCAGTAGTAACCCTCGAGGCACTTGAGGCACTCTGTCGACGTGTTCGCCGTTTGGTACGTGCCGGGGTCGCACGGAATCGGGTGCGCGCTCCCGGACTTCGTGTAGTGGCCGGGGGGCGCCTGGAACTGCGTCGGGCTGCTCGCATTGCCTGAGCAGTAATATCCCGCGAGACAGGGCCCGCTCGGGTAAGGGTTGTTGCTGCCGGCGCAGTAGTAGCCGGGGTCGCACGCGAAGCAATCGGCCGTCGTCTTCGAGCCCGTCGTGTTGCTGTACGTTCCCGCCGGACATGAGAGCGGCACGGCCGATCCAATCGGGCAATAGCCGCCGCGGGGACATACGCCGCCCGTAATTCCGTCCGCCGGTGACGACAAGTACGCGCGCTCCTTACAGTAGAACCCAGCGTCACAGGGGCCCGTTGGAGCGGCGAGGCCCTGTCCCGAGCAGTAGCGGCCGCCGGGGCACGGGCTGCAATCCTCGTTGCGACGCAGACCAGTCGAATTGCCGTAAGTTCCCTTCGGGCAAGGTTCCGCAGTGACGGTGCCCGGCACGCAGTAGTAGCCGAGCGGGCAAGTCGAAGGCAGCGCTGTCCCGACGCCACACACGGAGCCAGAGGGACAGAGCGAGCACGAGAAGGGATCCTTCGCCGCCGACGCATTGAGATAAGTGCCCGCGGGGCAAGGGAACTGCGTCGCAGTGACGGTCGCGGACGGGCAGTAGTAGCCAGGCGCGCAAACACCGGTAGGCTGCGACAGCCCCGTCGTCGCGCAGTACGACCCCGGCGTGCACGGCAGGCAGTCCGCGATCACCGTCCGCCCCGTTACCGGGTTGTACGTTCCCGTCGGACAGAGCTGAGGCACGCCGCCGTTGAGATTGCCGGCGAGGCAGTACTTGCCGACAGGGCAAGCGTCGCTGACGAGGTTCGGCTTGGTGGTGCGGCCGGCAAGACAGAACATGCCAGGGGGGCATATCATGTTCGTCAGCATCATCGTGGTCGTCGTCGTGTTCGACTCGCAGTAGTAGCCCTGCTGGCACGTGTTGCAGGCCGTCGCGCCCTGCGACGAAAACTTGCCCACGCCGCACATGATCGGGTCCAGCGTCGGCGTCGACGGGCAATAGTAGCCCGCGGTGCACGGCGTGCACGAGCCGATCGACGACTGGCCCAGCAGGTTCTGGTACGTGCCGGCGTCGCACGGAACGGGGGTGACAATCGCTTGCGGGCCGCACCAATACCCCTTCCAGCATGGCTTGCAGTCCTCCACGCGCACCTTGCCCGTGAGGTCGTTGTACGTGCCGCCCGGGCACGGGTTCGAGGTTGCGGTCGGCGTCGATTCGGGGCAGTAGTATCCCTGCGGGCACACGCCGTCGGGCGTACTTCCTCCGCCGAGACAGTACATTCCCTTCGGACAGGGCGTGCAGTCCGTCGCGCTCTGGACGTCCGTCCTGTTCGTCCACGAGCCGGGCGGGCACGGGAATTGGTTCGGCGTCTTCGTGCCCGGCGGGCAATACGAGCCCACGGCACACGGGAGGGGCGACAGGTACTTGTAGCCGGTACCAGGCGAGCAAGCGTAGCCCGCGGGGCAGGGGCTGCACTGCGTCGGCGCCGTGAGGTTGTTGAAGTTGGTGAACGTGCCCGACGGGCAGGGGTTGTCGTCCGAGTACTGCGTCCCCGTTGGGCAGTAGTGGCCCGGGGAGCACACGTCCGACGGCCATGCAAGGCCCGTTTCCTCGCACGCCATCCCCGAGATGCACGCCGTGCACGAGCTCGCGCCGGCGTTGTTCTGGTAGAAGCCAACGCCGCACACGGTCGGGGCGGAACTGCCCTGCGGACACCGATTTCCCGGTGGGCACGGTAAGCAGACGGTCGCGTCCTCGCCGTTCGTGCGATCGCCGTAACTTCCGGCGGGGCATGGAGTCGGATTGCTCGACTGCGGCGGGCAAAACGATCCCTTGGGGCACGGCGACCCCACGCGCGAGCCGGAGGGGCAGTAGAGACCGGCCGGACAGATCTTACAAGCGCCCGCGGCAACCTGCGCCGTAAACTCGTTGTAAAAGCCGCCGTTGCAGAGCGTCGGCGCGCCATTGTTCCCCGTGCAGTACGCGCCGGCCGGACAGACGAGGTTTTCGAGCAGAAGGCCGGTGCCGGCCGGGCAGTAGTACTTGGGCGGGCACGGAATGCAATCGCTCTGCGACGACTTGCCGGAGAGCGGGTTGTAGCTTCCCGCGGCGCACGGCGTCTGGACCTTTCCGTCGGGGCAGAAAAATCCCGTCGGACACGAGTACTCGGGCGGCGTTGGCGACGTGGAGCCAGCAGGGCACGCGTAGCCCGGCGAGCACGCCAGGCATGCCGTCGCGCCCTGGAGGCTGTATGTCCCCTGCGGGCACACGACGGGATTCGTCGCCTGGTTGAGGCATTGGTACCCCGCGGGACACACCGTGCACGTCGTCTGTCCGCCGAGGCTGAAGTATCCCGTCGCGCACTGCGTCGGCGCCTGCGTCGCGTTCGAGCACGAAAAGCCGGGCGGGCACAAGTTGCACACCGCCATCGACCCCGTCGCGTAACGCCCATCCCCGCACTCGATCATAAAGTTTGTAAACTTGAGAGGGCACGCGTAACCGGCCGGGCAAGGCGTGCACGTAAGCGTGCGCCCGACGCTGAACGTCCCCGCCGCGCAAGGGCTGCCGGCGGACGACTGCGACGGGCAGCTGCTGCCCGCGGGACACGCCGTGCAAAACTGCTGGTCCTGCTGCGCCGCATAGAACCCGTCCGCGCACTGGTTCGGAGGCTGTGTCGTCAGCGGACACTCCGAGCCCACCGGGCAGTGCGCACACGACGTGGCATTGCCGAGGGCGTAACGGCCCTTCGGACACGCGCTATTCGAGAGGCCGTCCGGCGAAGGGCACATCCAGCCCGCGGGACACGGCGTGCACGCACTCTGCCCTCCAGTACTGTAGAAGCCGGTCGGGCACGTCAACACGGTGGCGGTGGTCGGATCTGAACAGTAGGACCCAGCCGGGCATGCCGTGCACGACTGCGCCGAGCCTACAGAGTACGATCCCAACGGACACTGATAGTTGCTCTGAGCGCCGGCTGTCGAAGGGCACGCCCATCCAGCGGGGCACGGCGTGCACGTCATGCTGCCGGGGTCGCTGTAGCTTCCACGTGGGCACGGCGTCGGGGGGGAGGACGTGGACGCGCAGCTACTGCCAGCAGGGCACATTGAGCAATCGACGGCGCCTTGGAGCGCAAAAGTGCCGTTGGAGCATGTGGACGGCAGGGAGGACGGCTGCTGGCAAGAGCTGCCGGCAGGGCAGATGGTGCAGGCCGTCGCATTCGCACGCGAATAGAAGCCCGGCGAGCACGCCATCGGGAAGTGCTCGGTACTCGGGCACGCAAAACCGGGCGGGCAATCCACGCAGGTGAGTGTGCCCGACACAGAGTAAGTGCCGCGCGCGCAGGGCGTCTGTAGACCCTGGTTGTCGCAGCTGTAGCCGCGAGGACACGGCTGGCAGACGCCGTCTGATTTTGTTTTTTCCAAAACGAGATGATAAGTATAGGCGGCGCTTGAACGACACACAGACAGTGACACAGCCCCGACACGAGAGCAAGGACGTACCTCCCAACCGCGACGTGTAACCGGACGGACAGAGGGTGGGGGGTGACGAGGGGTCGATGCACTCGTACCCAGCGGGGCAAGACGTGCATCCGGGGCTGCCCGGATTGGAATACGTGCCTGTAACACAAGGGTAACGAGTGTGAGCACAGCACGCCTTGGACGCAACCGGCGCCGCATCTTGCTACCCACCGCGACCGCACACGACCGGCAGCGAACTCCCCGAACACATGTTGCCTGCCGGGCAGGGCGTGCACGTGACAACCATTCCACCGACGCTATACGTGCCGGGGCCGCAGGGTGTGGGCGTCCCCTCGGAGCAGCTGCTGCCGGCGGGGCACGGGCGGCATGCAGACGCGCCGGCTTGACTGTACAGGCCTGATAAAGAGATATCAAATTATTGTAAGAAACGACTGCCCCTTCCACACACTCGTCTCTTCACTTGCACGAATCGCACTCGTGCACGTTTGCGAACATCCGCATCTCCACATGGCACGTACCCGCGGGACACGGCAAGCACAAAGAAGTGCCGGGCGGCGAGTACGTCCCCGCCGTGCAGTTTCCGCCGAGAACGCCCTGGGCACACTGCCTGCCACCCGGACACGGCGAGCATACCGACGACCCAGTCGAGCTGTAGTAGCCGTCGGCGCAAGCAGTGCATTCCGCAGCACCGCCCGCGCTAAACTGTCCCGCCGGACAAGGGGAAGGTGGCGCAGAGGGGATCACGCACTCGGATCCAGCGGGGCACAACACGCACGTCGTCTGCTTCGTGGCCGTGTTGTACGTCCCCGATGGGCACACGATCGGATCGCCAACGGGGTTCGGGCAGTAGTTGCCCTGGGGGCAGTCGGCGCACGACGACTCGGACGCGTACTGCCCCAGCGCACACGACGTCGGATTGGACGGGTTCGAGCACGTCTGGCCTTTCGGACATGCAGTACAGTCCCACGCCCCAGCGAAGCTGTAAGTACCCGCCCCGCACGGTGTCGGAAGCTGGTTCGAGATGGGACATTTCGACCCAGGTGGGCACGTCGTACACGACGTCGAGCCCGCGGCGGTCGTGTAAAAGCCGGGCGGGCACTCGTTGCACACGCCCTGGCCGGCGATGGAGTACGTGCCGGGAGAACAGGGCGACGGAGTGGCGGTGCGATCGGCGCACGAATAGCCCGCGGGACACGGACGGCACGCTCCCTGGCCCGTCACGTTTTGATAAGTGCCAAGCGGGCAGATTACGGGCTGCGACGCCTGTGCGGGGCACGCATATCCCTTGGGGCAGACCGTGCAGTTGGCCGCACTCCCCGGCGAATACTGACCCGCCGGGCACGCAACCGGCGCCTGCGAACTATTGAAGCACTGAAAGCCCGGAGGGCACGCCGTGCAGTTGGGCGAGCCCGTCAACGTCGTATAATATCCCGTTGGGCAGTTCTGATGGGAAGAGGTGATGTTTCGATGAGAGCGCAATTCGCAAATCTAACATCACTGCCGGATGCCACGTCTACTTACGGAGCATGCCGCAGAGAGGGCCGGCGCGAACGTTCCCGCAGCGCAGGGCGTCGGGAGCGCCGTCGCATTAAAACAGCGAAAACCCGCGGGACATGCGATGCACGACGCCGCTGCCGTCGCGTTCGAGTAATACCCGGTGGCGCATGGCTGTCCAAGTGGCCGTATTGAGACAGAATAACGACAGGGTCACCAACAACGATGTCACCAACAACGACAGGCCCAGACAGGGGGGAGTGAGCGTACAGATTGGGTCCGATTAAACGCACAGGTACCCACTGTGCATGCGGCAGACGAAGCCGCGCCACCGACGCTCGTCTTTCCCGCGCCGCAAGCGATCGGCGCGGTGAGATTTCCCGTACAACTGCGCACGTGACACTCCGTCAGTCTATCGTGCATCCCACCGTACAACTTGCCCGCCACCGCACTCACTAGTATCCGGGCGTGCAGCCGACGCATGCAGAGTTCGTTGTGCTCCAAAATGTGCCAGCAGCACACGGTGTCGAGCACTGCGCGTCCGCGTACGATGCAATCACAGCGAGTGTCACCACGACTATCGTGGCGAGCGACGGCATCACTCGCACGCCGAACGCGAGTTGTGGAGCCATGGTGTCAAGCCCACACGCGCTGTGCCCGATGGCACGCAGAGGCCGCGCCAAATACTAACAAGCGCCCCACATGGAGTCGGACCGGTCGCACAATTGACTTGCGCGTGGCTGAGCAATCGGCTCGAATGAACGAGTTCCCAGGAAGAAAATGACACGGTACGGATGCAGTGTGCGCACAACAGAACGTATGGTGCTGAGAGTGTCGTTCGTGCGAGCACGCACGCTTCGGCTTTGAGCCCTGAAGCAACGGAGGAACGGCTGGTGGCAAAGTGCAACTCTCCAGCCTTGACGAGAGTTGGACTCGACCCGAGGAATTAATCTGAAAAAATGGTAAATTTTATGCAAAATAAGGCAAAACATCCAATTCGAGTAGGGAATCGAATAAAGCTACTTAGAACGTATTTTCATTTATTATAACACAGCGAACATTTAGCTCATTTTATTAAAGTATGAATTTTAAATATTGGTCAATGGAAAATGTATGAGCATCTGCTGTGGTCGCCTTGGCAGCGAAAAGACTGCGGTTCCATTTGTGGCAAGCGCGCCTGACGTCATGTCCCACAGGCAGTGAGAGCCCGAGTTCGGGGTGCCGTCAATCTGAAAATGTGCAGAACTTTTGCCCAAAATCGCGTCGTATTTCAGTTTAATGTCCCGGGTGTCCCCAGAGCGACCACCGAGTGTCCAGCTGCTTTGCTTTCCGCAATGCCAGTATGCTGCATGCTTCCCTCACGCATCTCGCTCGTCCCACATCATTCTTCTCACACGGCGGTCGATTCCCCAAGAAGCATATACTACCGAGTCTCTTGTCATTACTGCGGCCCACTCCCTGTTCTCTGTAACTAGGACTCTCGCTTGGAAACTGCTGTGGCCAGACAATCTCAAAGTCTTCAGAGTCGCTCGCTCCTCGCCGCGCGAAACTCTTGCACTCGGTCGTCGCATATTTTGGCGAAGACTTTGCGCACACCCTCTCTTACTATGAGGAGGTGAACCGCCGGTTCGTTTGCGTAGCTGCGGGGGCTGTCCGAATGGAAGCGCCGAGGGGGCGCGGCCTGCGCCGGCGGTCAACGATTGCGTTGGCCGCTGTCTTCATCCTCTTGGCGTCGTCCCCATCGCCTGTGGACGCCGCTTGTCCGCTCGGTGCGTTTCCGGACGCTCAGTCGCAGACGGGATGCAGCGATTGCCCAGAGGGCCATTACTGCCCTTCGAACACGCCTGCGCCTGTCCTGTGTCCCACGGGGCTGTACGCGAAAAATCCCGGCTCTTCGAACTGCTTGAGCTGCACGGCGGGCTCTAGCTGCGCCGATCCTACCCAGCCGCCACAGCCGTGCGGATCTGGCTATTACAGCGCGCCCAACAGCGTGTCGTGCACGATCTGTCCGGCTGGGTCTGCGTGTGCGTCGGCGACGACTTCGACACCGGCCGCGTGCACGTCGGGGACGTATTCCACCGCGGGCCTCGACACGTGTCTCCCGTGCCCTGCGGGCCACGCGTGCGCGTCGCCGGGCATGACGACTCCCACCCCTTGCCCTGCAGGCCAGTATGCGAACGTCACTGGCCGCAGCTCGTGCGTGCCGTGCGAGAGGGGGCGCTACTGCAACGCATTCTCGTCGATGCCATGTGAAGCGGGGACTTTTAGTGGGGGCAATGCGACCGTGTGCTCTGCGTGTCCGCGGGGGACGACCGGCGCTGCGGGCGCGTCTTCATGCACTCCGTGTCCGGCTGGCTACAGCTGTGCAGATCCCTCTGCCCCGCCGCTCCAGTGCGCTGCTGGATACTACGCCGCGGGGAGTGCGGCCAACTGCACGCTGTGTCCGTCAGGTACGGCTGAGCCCCTCTGTCTCCGTCCTTCACTCTGTCTGATGTGCCGTCTCCCGTGACTAAGCAACTGACCCCTCCTACAGGCACCATGACGGCCGTCGGAGGGGCGTCGTGTACGAACTGCCCGGCCGGTTCCATGTGTCCAAACCCAACAGTGGCTCCGGAGCCGTGTCCTGCCGGGACGTACTCGCTCGTGGGCGTAAATCCCAGCTGCACGCCGTGCCCGGCGGGGTCGTACTGCCTGACGCCGAGCGTGCCCCCGACCTCATGCGGCGCAGGTAAGCGAAACGCTCGCGTCGATGCGGTGCTGCCATTGTTGCGTGTGTTTTGTGTTACTGTACGCACGCGAAATCAGTTTTCGACGGACCTTTGAATGTGCAAGTCCGCTCTCCTTATTCGTCCGTGCGCAATTGCCACTTAGGAACGTATTCGCTGGCTGGCTCTACGAACTGCACCGACTGTCCGGCGGGCTCGAGCTGCGCCCAGCTGGGTGCGCCGCCGGTGCCGTGCGCCGCGGGCAATTATTCGCTTGCTAAGAGTGGGTATCTTCGCGGTTGCCTGCTGTTGTCCCTGAAACTGTTTTCTCACATGCTGTGCCGCGCTTCCGTCGCGTCTAGGCGTGGCGTGCACGAAATGTCCCGCGGGCTCGTACTGTCCCACGAGGTCATCCGTGGCTGTGTGTCCTCTCGGCACGTATTCTGCCGCTGGCGCCATTGCGTGCACTATGTGCCCTGCCGGCCAGGCGTGCGCGAGCCCCTCGGCGCCGCCCGTGGATTGCGTGGCGGGTCAGTACTCAACCGGCAATCAGACGTCGTGCACGCCGTGTCCGGCAGGCTACATGTGTCCGTCCGTATTTCAGGCGCCCGTGCTGTGCGGACCCGGCACGTATTCGCTTGGCTCCGCCGTCAACTGCACGTCGTGTCCCGCGGGATCCCGCTGCCCGCTCACGACGGGAGCTCCGATTGCGTGCGGCGCCGGCGAGTACAGCGCTGCAAACTCGCTCAACTGCACTGCATGTCCGCCAGGCTGGGCGTGTCCGTCGATAAGCAACCCCGCCCTAAATGCGATATGTCCGACCGGCACGTACTCGACGGGGCGACAGCAGGCGTGCACCACGTGCCCAGCCGGCAAGATTTGCCCGTCGAAGGGGACGGCCATTGCGACGGACTGCCCCGCGGGGACGTGGTCGCGCGCCAACTCGACGGTGTGCAACGTGTGCGCCGCTGGCATGGCGTGCCCGCGCAACGACGGGACGCTCATCACCTCGTGCGGCAGTGGACGCTTTAGCACGGGTGGGCAGACCACCTGCACGACGTGTCCGGCCGGCTACGCGTGCCCTGCCCAGGATTCGAACAACATCACGGCATGCATCCCCGGCACCTATTCGCTGGGGACGCAGGCCTCTTGCACGCCGTGTCCCGCTGGCCAGTACTGCCCGTCGACGACGAGCGGTCCCATCGATTGCGTGGCTGGCACGTATTCGACCGGATCGCAGGCGTCGTGCACGCAGTGCCCGCCGGGGTATGCGTGCCCGAGTTTATCTGCGAGCACGCAGAACCAGTGTAGTGCGGGGACTTACTCGGTGGGCGGACAGCAGTCTTGCACGCCGTGTCCTCCAGGCAGCTATTGCCCGACGACGATTCGCCAGCCGACGCCGTGCGCACCGGGCTACTACAGCAGCAGCAACGCCGTTGGCTGCACCATCTGTCCCGCGGGCTCGTACTGCCCAACGGCACTCTCGGTGCAGTCGTGCACTGCGGGAACGTGGAGCGATGCGGGCGCAACGACTTGCCTTCCCTGCCATCCGGGATACTCGTGCGTTGGTGTGAAAAACACTTCGCCGACGCCGAACCCGTGTCCGATTGGAAGCTACTGTCCGGACGGCTTCGCGGTGAATAAGTGTCCCGCCGGAACGTACGGCATTGCGGCAAACGCCTCGACCGTTGACACTGGCTGTGCGCCCTGCCCCGCCGGGACATACTGCGGCGGCACCGGAACGCTCGCGAACGGTTGGTCGAACTGCGCCGCGGGCTACTACTGTCCGACGGGGTCGGTTAGTGCGACTCCGTGCCCCGCGGGAACGTACAACTCGAACGCGAACGAGCAGTCTGTCCTCTCGTGCGTCACGTGCCCCGACACGTATTACTGTCCTGCGGGAACGGCGGCGTCGCAGCTCACGGGCGCCGCGCGGCAGTGCCCGGCTGGGTATTACTGCCCAACCGGCACGAAGGACTACCGCGAGTACCCTTGCCCGCTCGGCTACTACGGGCCGCAGGCTGGCTTCAACAATGCCTCGCAGTGCATCATCTGCCCCGCTGGTTACTACTGCAACGATGGCTCTGGAACTCCCCTCTCCGCGCCGCACCCGTGCCCCGCGGGCACTTACGGCCCCACTATCGGTCTCGCGTACGTCAAACAGTGCACGCCGTGCGATGCGGGGCGGTCTTGTCCGTCGCCCGCGCTGACCAACTCGAGCATGCCGTGCATTCAGGGACACTACTGTCCCAACGGCACCGCGGACCCGCACGCGTTTCCCTGCTACCCGGGCTCGTACACTGGCGCGACGAACATCTCGACGCCGCAGCAGTGCACAATCTGCCCGCCGGGGTTTGCGTGCGACTGGGGAACCGGCGCTACTATCAGCCCTCCCCTTCCGTGCGCGCAGGGCCACTATTGTCCCGCCGGCACGTCGCTGCCGGATCAGTTCCCCTGTCCGCCGGGATCATGGACGGACCTGTACAACCTGACGGCGCCGTCCGAGTGCTATGCCTGCCCCAATGGCAGCTACTGCACGGGAGGAGGGGCCGCGCCCACGGCGCCTTGCTTCCCCGGGTTCTACTGCCCTCTTCGCACGCGCTTGGCATTTGAATTTGCGTGCCCTGCGGGAACGTACATGCCGGACTACGGCGCGCGTGCGTTCAACGACTGCCTCCCGTGTCCGACGGGAAAGTTTTGTGAGAAGGCGACTGTGACGCCCGTGGATTGCCCGGCCGGCCAGTACCGCCAGACTACGGGCGCAACGGGCCCTTCGGCGTGTCCCATATGCCCTGGCGGCAGCTACTGTTCCGCGGGCACGACGAATCCCCAGCCCTGCAACGTGGGCTATTATTCTGCGAATGGGGCGTCTTCGTGTCTCACGTGCCCGCCCGGGTACTACTGCGACAACTCGACCACGAGCGACGCCAACATGCGCGCGTCGAAGCAGTGCCCGGCCGGCAAGTACTGCCGAGGGTCGCTCACGCAACTGTCGGATGCGATCGACTGCCCGGCGGGACAGTACTGCGTCACCGCCGCGCCTCTCCCCGTCGACTGCCCCATAGGCACATTCAACCCCTCCTCCAACGGGTCGGCGCTGTCCAGCTGCAAGGCGTGCACTGCGGGCTCGTACTGCCTCCAGGGGAGCGTGAACGTGACCGGGCCCTGCCTTCCCGGCTACTACTGCCCCACCAACATTTTCAACCCGCTGATCACGACGATCCTCATCGGCGCTTATGGGCCACGCCAGGAGCCGTGTCCTGGCGGCACGTACGCCAACGTGACGGGGACGCGCACAGTCGGCGAGTGCGTCACGTGCCCCGACCGTTACTACTGCCCGCTCGGCACCGGCACCCCGATCATCTGCCCGCGCGGCTCGTACTGTCCTGCTGGCAGCGCGGACCCCGTCCCGTGCTACTTTGGGCGGTATGGCAACACGACCGGCTTGATGTCGAACGCCGAGTGCCTTCCGTGCCCGTGCGGCTACTACTGCGACGCCAAGGGCCTGACGTCGCCTCGTGGACTCTGCGATCCGGGGTTTTACTGCATCAGTGCCGCCAACACGTCGCAGCCGACGGATGGCTTGACGGGAGATGTGTGCCCGCGCGGAGGCTACTGCCCGGCAGGGTCGTGCGAGTCGCTTCCCTGCCCGATTGGCACGTTCAGCAACACGTCGCGTGCGTCGACGTTCCAAGATTGCTTCGACTGTCTTCCGGGGTATTACTGCGCGAACGCGCGGTTGCCGTTCCCCACGGGACCCTGCGATGCCGGTTTCTATTGCACTGGCGGCGCGAAGCACCCGCGCCAGTTTGCGACGCCCGCTGGCTACTACACTCCGTCGGGCCAATCGGCGCCGATTCCGTGCGACGCGGGCACTTACCAACCCGCCGGCAATTCTTCGGCGTGTCGGCCATGCGATGCAGGCTTCTACTGTCCGGACCAGGCTATGACCACGCCTACGCCTTGCCCGCCCGGCGGCTACTGCACTCCCGGAGCGGTCATCTTCACGCTATGTCCTTCGGGGACGTACTCGACCTCGCTCCTCCTGTCCACACCGGACGGATGCCTCCCTTGCCCTGCCGGCGAGTACTGCGAGGGCAGCGGCTTGACGGCGCCGCAGGGTCCCTGCGAGGCGGGTTACATTTGCTACGGCCGCTCGAAGCTCCGGGCGCCCGTCGCGGGTCCCGATGTCGACTACGGCGACATTTGCCCGCGCGGAAGCTACTGCCCACGCGGCACGCCGTCGCCGGTGCCTTGTCCCGTCGGAACGTACTCGAATGCGTACGGCCTTGTGAATACGACGGACTGCACGTCGTGCGATCCCGGCTGGTACTGCAGCACGAGCGGACTGACCGCGCCGACCGACAAGTGCGCCGCGGGGTACTACTGCACTCTGGCCGCGAAGACGGGAACCCCGGGAACGCTGGCGGACGGCGGCCTCCCGTGTCCGGCCGGTTACTTTTGTCCGAACGGCAGCGCGTCCGCGACCCCGTGTGCCGCAGGGACGTACACCAACGCGCCCGCTAAGGCCGCGTGCGATCCGTGCCCGCCCGGCTCTTACTGCACGGGCACAACCGCGCCGGCGACGTGTCCAATGGGGTACTACTGCCCAGGGAGCTCGAAGAACGGGACGACGCACCCGTGTCCCCCGGGCACGTACGGGAAGACGGCGGGGTTGACGGCTCTCGAAGACTGCACGCAGTGCGATGGGGGCAGCTACTGCGGCGGGTCGGCCCTTGCGGCGGTGTCCGGGCAGTGCAAGGCCGGCTTCTACTGCACGCAGGGCGTGGATCAGTCGTCGCCGCAGGGTTCGAACGCCGGCGTCGGCGGCCCTTGCCCGCCCGGCTACTACTGTCCGACGGGCAGCGCGACGCCGCAGCCATGTCCCGCCGGTTCGTACTCTGCGACTTCGTTCAACACGGCCATCTCGAACTGCACGCTTTGTGACCCCGGACAGTACTGCGACATGGGCAACCAGACCGCGCCGACGGGAACGTGCAGCGCCGGATACTACTGCACGCGCGGCGCGCGCGAGGCAACGCCCACGAACGGAACCGGAGGGGACATCTGCCCCGCGGGCTCGTATTGCCCGGCGGGCGCTTCGACGTCGACGCTGTGTCAGGCGGGCTGGTATTCTGACGTTCCCGGCCGCGCATCGTGCACCCAGTGTCCCGCGGGGTACTTCTGCCCACAGGGAACGTCGTCGTACGCCACGAATGTGTGCCCAGTCGGCTACTATTGCCCCGTGCAGACGACGTTTGCAACGCAGTACCCATGCCCTCCGGGAACTTACAACGGGCTCACGAACCGCAACGCAAGCTCAGACTGTCTCGACTGCCCCGCGGGCCAGTACTGCGCCACGGCGGGCCTGGGAGCGCCAACTGGATTCTGCGCTGGCGGATGGTATTGTAGCGGGCGCGCGACGGTGAACGCACCGAACACGTGCGGGAGCGAATTTTGCGCCGTGGGTGGTGGCCGCTGCCGTGCGGGCTCGTACTGCCCTGCCAACAGCACGCAGCCGATCGGATGCCCGGCTGGCTTCTACTGCGCGACGGACGGTCTCAGCGCTGTGACGGGAACGTGCGTCGCGGGCCACTTCTGTGCACGCAATGCGACAGTGGCGAACCCGTCGGACGGCGTGACCGGCAACGTCTGTCCCGCGGGCTATTACTGCCCTTCGGGAAGTGGCTCTGCTCAGCCATGCTCGAGCGGAACTTTCAGCACAGGTACCGGGAATATCAACGCGGGCTCTTGCCAGCAGTGCACGGCCGGACGCTACTGCGCCGGTAGCGGCAACTCGTCGCCGACGGGACCCTGCCTCGAGGGATACTACTGCCCCGCGGGACAGAGCGTCGCGGACCCCGCTGATTACAAGTGCCCCGTCGGCTACTTTTGCCCGAACGGCACCGTGTCGCCGATTCGCTGCACCGCAGGGACGTACCAGGATGAGCCAGCCAAGGCGTCGTGCAAGGCGTGCCCCGAGGGCTACTACTGCGACAATTCGACGGCGGCCGTCGTGACGTTCAACCAGTTCCCGTGCCCGGTCGGCTACTACTGCCCGGCCGGAACGAAATTTGCTACGGCGAACCCCTGCCCCATTGGCACTTACGGCGCGTCGGGCGGCCTCGCGAACATCACGCAGTGCACGCAGTGCTCTGCGGGCAAGTTCTGCGCCACTGCCGGCCTGTCCGTGCCGACGGGCAACTGCAACGCCGGCTACTACTGTCGCTCGGGCGCGCGCTCTTCGACGCCGTCTCAGGGGAGCAACGCCGACTCGTGCACACTCGGCAACTACTGCTCTGCGGGATCGGCGGAACCGTTGCCTTGCCCAAACGGCACGTACACAGACGTCCGCGGCCTTCAGTCGTACCTGCAGTGCAAGCCGTGCCCCGGCGGCTCGTACTGCTTCGGTGGTGCCAGCGCCCCGTCGGGCGTGTGCCGCCCGGGGTACTACTGCTCTGGGTCGTCACCGGAGGATGCGCCAGTGTCGAAGGCGTGGGGGAGCGTGTGTCCGTCGGGAAGCTATTGCCCGGCCAACTCATCTGCGCCCATCCCGTGCCCGCGCGGCACGTTCAGCCCTCTCCCCGGCGTCACATCGCTGCTGGGGTGTGCCCCGTGCACGCCCGGAAAGTACTGCGCGACCGACGGCCTCTGGAACACGACGGGCCTGTGCAGGGCGGGATTCTACTGCACGTCCGGGGCGATCAGCGACGCCCCCCAAGACCGCACCACGGGCGACGAGTGCCCGATTGGGAGCTACTGCCCGACCAACTCGACGGCGCCCATTCCGTGCCTTCCCGGGTCGTACATGAACGTGACGCAGGCGTCGGCGTGCATTCAGTGTCCCGCCGGCTACATGTGCACGAATCGCGTGACGCCGGCGCCGTGTCCGCAGGGCTACTACTGCCCCGCGGGCACCGGACACGACATTCAGCCGTGCCCTCCTGGAACGTACGGCGCGCAGACGAAGTTGACGGCCATCGGGGAGTGCCGGCAGTGCGACGGAGGCTTCTACTGCGCCCAGCCAGCGGCGACTTCGCCGTCCGGATCGTGCTGGGCGGGCTTCTATTGTGCGAGCGGCGTGGACGTGCCCAATCCCACGTCAGGGTTCCGCGGTGTTGGAGGCATCTGTCCCATCGGCTTCTCGTGCACGAACGGCACGTACACGCCGCGTGGGTGCGACCCGGGCAAGTACAACTCCCTCCCCGGCCAGTCGCTGTGCACGGACTGTCCCGCGGGCTACTATTGCCTCGCCAACGCGACCAATTACGACTCGACGCCGTGTCCGAAGGGTTACTACTGCCCGCAGGGAACATCGGCCCAGCTGACGAACCCGTGCCCGTCCGGGACGTTCAACAACAACACGGGCGGGCAGTCGCTGGCCGACTGCCGTTCGTGCCCGGCGGGCAGCTACTGCGGCACGCCTGCGCTTGCGACTCCCTCGGGCCTGTGCTCCCCTGGGTACTACTGCACCGGTGGGGCGACGTCTCCAACGCCACCCAACGGCGCGACCGGCGGCAAGTGCACCGCGGGCAATTTCTGCCCCGCCGGGTCGGTCGGAATGACGCCGTGTTCGCCGGGATCGTATTGCCAGGTGGACGGGCTCGGGGCCGTGTCGGGCGCTTGCCAGGCCGGGTACTACTGCACGCTGGGGGCGTCCATTCCAGCGCCGAACGACGAAAGGACCGGCGCGCAGTGCCCGTCTGGCTCGTACTGTCCTGCCGGCGCTTCGACGTCGACGCAGTGCGGTGTGGGCACCTACAGCTCATCGCTGGGCAACACGGCGCCCTCGGACTGCCTCCCGTGCACGGCGGGCATGTACTGCCGCAATATGGGCACAGTCGAGCCGGACGGCTATTGCAGCGGAGGGTACTACTGTCCGCCGGGCCAGAGCGACCCGCAACCGGCGGCGTTCAAGTGTCCCGTCGGCCACTTCTGCCCGATCGGCTCGGTGGCGCCCACGCGCTGTTACGCGGGCTACTACCAAGACCGGCCGCTGCAGACAGCGTGTGCGCTGTGCCCGTCGGGCTTCTACTGCGACAACTCGACGTCGGCCGTGACGGATTACCTTCCCTTCCGCTGCCCCGCAGGCCACTACTGCCTGAATGGAACGCGCCTATCGACGCAGTACAAGTGCCCCATCGGCACCTTCAGCGCGTCGACCGGCCTGACGGACGTGTCGCAGTGCACCAACTGCACGGCGTCAAAGTATTGTTCGACGGCGGGGCTCACGGCGCCCACGGGAACATGCAACGCGGGTTACTTTTGCAAGTTGGGGGCCAAGACGTCGACCCCCGTGGAGGGTCCGAACGCGAACGTGTGCCCGCCTGGCTCGTACTGTCCGCCGGGGACGGTTGATCCGACGCCGTGTCCGCCTGGCACCTTCAGCAACACGCCCGGGCTACAGGACGTCTCGCAGTGCACGCCCTGCACAGCGGGTTGGTACTGCCTCACGCCGGGTCTGACATCGCCGACGGGTCAGTGCAACGCGGGTCACTTCTGCAACGCCGGCTCGAACGACTCGGCGCCCGTGGGCCAGTCGTTTGGTGACGTCTGCCCGCGCGGTTATTACTGCGAACTCGGGACGGTGATCGCGAAGCCGTGTCCGCCGGGAACTCTGTCGAACGTGACGGGCCTCAAAGCGCAGGACGAGTGCCAGCAGTGCCCGGCGACCGCGTACTGTCAGACGTCTGCGCTGACAACGGTGACCGGACCGTGCCGCGCAGGGTACTACTGCACGGGGGGCGCCTCATCGCCAACGCCCACGAGCGGCTCTGGCGCCGCGTGTCCTGTTGGCACGTATTGCCCGACGGGCGTCTCGGACCCGGTCCCTTGCGGAAACGGGACGTACATGAACAGGACGGGCGCGACGGCGTGTACGGTGTGCCCCGCGGGCTACTACTGCACGATTCGCAGCGACGTGCTGCCCTGTCCGCCCGGCTATTACTGCCCTCCGGGCACCGGTCCAGACTGGTACCCGTGTCCAGCGGGGACGTACAGTGCGAGCTTGCGCTTGTCGTTGCAGTCGCAGTGCACCAAATGCGATGCCGGCAGCTTCTGTCGCTATCCCGCAGCCACCGCCCCAACGGGATTGTGTTATGGCGGGCATTACTGTCAGGGAGGCGTGGACACGGCAGCGCCTGTTTCGGGTTTCCTCGGCACGGGCGGCGTTTGCCCGGCTGGACACTACTGTCCGAACGGGACGGTGGTCGCGCGTCCTTGCGATGCCGGCACGTACCAGCCTTCGACGGGGGCGACGTCGTGCATCGCGTGTCCCGCGGGCTACTTTTGCCCTGACGCCACGGTCGATTACTCGGACAAGCCGTGCCCAGCGGGGTACTTCTGCCCGCAAGGGACGCCCACAGGAACCCGCTATGCGTGCGCAGCGGGAACGTTCAGCAACGCGACGGGCCTCGTCACCGGAACGCAGTGCACGCAGTGTCCCGCGGGCATGTATTGCGAGGGAAGCGCGCTGACGGCCCCAACGGGCAATTGCTCGGGCGGCTACTATTGTGTGGGCGGTGCGGCGACTGCCACTCCCGGCGGCGGCAACACGGATTCCACTGGAGGCGCGTGTCCTTTTGGCTCTTACTGTCCCCCTGGCTCGCGCGCACCGACGCTGTGCGACCCCGGCATGTACTGCGGCGACGAGTTCCTCTCTCTCCCCAGCGGCAACTGCACGGCAGGCTTCTACTGCAAGGGCGGCGCGCGCTTCCCGGACCCGACGGACGTCACGACTGGCTACATCTGCGAAGGCGGATCGTATTGCCCGCCTGGCAGCTCTGGCGCCACGCGGTGTCCCCCGGGAACGTTCTCCAACGCCGTCGGCAACACGGGCCTCTCGTCGTGCAACAACTGCACGGCGGGGATGTACTGCCTTGACAGCGGCTTGCTTGAGCCGAACGGTCCTTGCGACGAGGGCTACTACTGCCCGCCCGGCCAGAAGACGCCCGCACCTCCCGCGTACGTGTGTCCGAAGGGGTACTACTGCCCCGAGGGCTCCGTGGCGGCGCTCCCTTGCAGCAGCGGCTACTTCCAGAACAGCACTGGCCGCGCAGAGTGCGCCGAGTGCCCTGCGGGATACTTCTGCGACGCGACTGCGGGCGGCCCTGTCATCGATTACGGCGGCTCGCCCTGTCCGGCGGGGTACTACTGCCCCCCTGGAACGACCTTCTCGACGCGGTACCCGTGCCCTCCCGGCACTTTCAGCACGGCGATGCGCCTGTCTACGGTGGACCAGTGCACCCCTTGCACGGCTGGGAACTTCTGCGGTGCCCCGGCCCTCTCACACCCGACGGGCCAGTGCGCGGCCGGTTACTTCTGCAAGAGCGGCGCTGCGACGGCAACGCCCTCCGCCAGTGCGACGGCGGGACCCTGTCCGCCGGGCAACTACTGTCCGCCGGGCACGGCGGATCCCATCGGCTGCCCGCGTGGCACGTACTCGGCCGTCGGCTCGCTCGTCAACGTGACGCAGTGCTCGCCGTGCTTGGCGGGGTCGTACTGCGACGCCACCGGTCTCACGGCGCCGGCGGGCCTCTGCGCTCCGGGCCACTTCTGCAAGGCCGGCTCGAACCATTCTGCGCCTGTGGGACAACCCTTTGGCGACGTGTGCCCCGTTGGCTTCTACTGCCTCGCTGGCACTGTCGATCCCACACCGTGTCCGAGGGGCTCGCTTTCGTCGCTTACGGGGCGCGCGCTGCTCGCGGATTGCAAGCCGTGCCCGCCGGGCAACTACTGCGCCACCGATGGTCAGAGCACGGTGAGCGGCCCTTGCAAGCAGGGCTTCTTCTGCAGCGGTGGCGCCATTACGGACTCTCCGCCCTCGGGTGTATGCCCCACCGGGACGTTCTGTCCGCCGGGTTCGACGACTCCAACGCCGTGTCCGGACGGCACGTACATGAACACGACGCAGGCGGCGGCTTGTCTCGATTGCCCGGCGGGATTCTACTGTGTCATTCGGACGTCACCGCAGCCGTGTCCCGCAGGGTCTTACTGCCCGCCCAAGACGGGATTCGACTGGCAGCCATGTCCCCGCGGCACGTACAGCACGCAGACGGGTCTGTCTGTCGTGGGACAGTGCAAGGCGTGCGATCCCGGGCGCTATTGCGGCACCCTGCGCGCCACGTCCCCCACGGGCAGCTGCTGGAGCGGCTACTACTGCCATCAGGGCGTCGATGTGCCCAACCCGGGGGATGCCGCGAACCTCGGCATCGGTGGTGTGTGCCCACCGGGCACGTCGTGCGCGAACGGCACGTACACGCCCGTCGGCTGCGCGGCCGGACGGTTCAACCCGAGCCCTCGGCAGCGCGATTGCACCATCTGCCCGCCCGGCTACTATTGCCTCGCCAACTCGACAACTTTTGTGGGACAGTCGTGCCCGGCCGGCTACTTCTGCCCCTCGGGAACGACGACGCCGACGGCCTTCCCTTGCCCGCCCGGCACGTTCAACGAGAGGCTCGGCGGCATGAGCGTGGCCGACTGCCACCCGTGCACGGCAGGGTCGTACTGCGCGTCGCAGGCACTGACGGCTCCCACGGGCCCTTGCCTTGGCGGGTATTTCTGCTCGGGAGGCGCCACGGTGCCGAATCCGTCGAACGACGGGACCGGAAACGCGTGCACCCCCGGCTACTATTGTCCGAACGGAACGGCCTCTGCGCGCGAGTGCGATCCCGGCAAGTACTGCGCCACGGGCCTGCTCTCCGCGCCGTCGGGTCCGTGCGACGACGGCTACTACTGCGTGGCCAAGGCGACGCTCCCGAACCCGGTCGACACTGTCACGGGCTTCTTCTGCTCGCCCGGCTACTACTGCCCGGCCGGCAGCTCGTCGCAGCGCCCGTGTCCGCCGGGCACGTTCAACCCTGCCTATTACAGCAGCAACTCGAGCGCGTGCGTCCCGTGCACGGCGGGCTTCTTCTGCGACGATAACGGCCTGTCGACGCCCAAGGGATCCTGCGCCGTCGGGTTTTATTGCCCGTCGGGGCAGTCGTCGCCCTCGCCCGACGCGTACATTTGTCCGCAAGGGAATGCGTGCGTCGCAGGCTCGGTCGCCCCGCAGCCGTGCCCGTCTGGATCGTATCAGGACGAGTACGGCCAAGGAATCTGCAAGCAGTGTCCGCAGGGCTACTACTGCGACGCGTCTCGCGGCGGTGTGGTGACTTACAACTCCACGGTGTGCCCGGCGGGGTACTACTGCCCCGCCGGCACGCAGTACGCGACGCAGTTCCCGTGCCCGATCGGAACGTTCAGCAACCTCACGGGCCGCGCATACGCCGGGGACTGCAACCCGTGCACAGGCGGGCACTTTTGCGACACGGCGGGCATCACGCAGCCGACGGGCGATTGCGACGCCGGGTACTTTTGTCTCGCAGGGGCGACCCTCCGGGCGCCCCAGGACGGCACCACAGGCAACCGCTGCCCCGCGGGCTCGTACTGCCTCTCCGGCAGCGCCGCACCCTCGCCCTGCCCGATTGGCACGTTTTCGACGACGCGCGCCAACCCCAACATCACGTTCTGCGTGCCCTGCCTCCCGGGGACGTTCTGCCCGACGCCCGCTTCGGCAACGCCCTCCACCCTCAAGTGCAGCGGCGGCTACGTGTGCGTTGGCGGCGCGATCATCTCGAACCCGAGCACTCGCCAGGAGGGCGGGTACATTTGCCCTGCTGGCCGCTATTGCCCTCCCGGCGCCGTCGTCGAGCTGCCTTGCGGCCCTGGAACGTACTCGCCTACGACAGGGCTGCCGTCGTGTCAGCCGTGCCCCGCGGGGAAGGTCTGTCCAACGGCCAACATGACTGTTCCGTCCTCGTGCCCTGCCGGCTTCTACTGTCCGCAGGGAACCTACAATCCCACGCCGTGCCCAGCCGGGACATATGGCACTCGCGTCGACCTGCAGGCGATCGGAGACTGCACGCCCTGCGATCGCGGCTACTACTGCGACAAGACGGGTCTCACGGCGCCCACGCGCGCTTGCGATGCTGGCTTCTTCTGCGCCAGCGGTTCGAAGGTCCCGAACCCGTTTGGCGATGTGTCGCCGACGTTTTCGACGAACGGCGTGTGCCCGAAGGGGTACTTTTGCCTCAACGGCACCACGACGCCATCCAAGTGTCTTGCCGGCTACATGCGCAAAGACACGGGCGCGACCAACGTGCTCGACTGTGTCACGTGCGCGCCTGGAAAGTACTGCGCGCAGGACGGCCTCAGCGCGCCCACGGCGCAGTGCTGGGGAGGTTACGTGTGCCCTGGCAACGTGCCGGTGTCGGTGCCGAATCCGTCGACGCTGTTGTGCCCAACGGGCTTCTTCTGCCCGAACGGCACGTCGGTGCCCATTCCGTGTCCCGCCGGCACGTTTCAGGACAACTTGGGCTCGACGTCGTGCAAGCCGTGCCCGGCCGGCTTTGTCTGCCTCCAGAACACGACGACGCCCGCGCCGTGCCCCGTCAGCTACTATTGCGAGGTCGGCAGCTCGTACCCTCCGTTCTGCCCGAACGGCACGTACGGCAATCAGACGGGCCTCAAGGCCGCGTCCGAGTGTCGCCTGTGCGTCACTGGATCATACTGCCGCGCGGGCGTCGTCATGGGGCCGTGCGAGGCCGGCTTCCTCTGTCTGCAGGGCAGCGACACACCGCGACCCGACGGTTCGAACCCCGGCGTCGGCATGCCGTGCCCGTGGGGCCATTACTGCCTTGAGGGGACGGTGCAGCCGTCGGTGTGCGACAATGACACGGTGATCACGGCGTCGGGCGCGTCCAAGCCCAGCGACTGCGCGCCGTGTCAGCCTGGCTACGTGTGCACGGGCCGCAATCCCATCCCCGAGCTGTGCCCGGAGGGACACTACTGCCCGTTCGACACACAGGTCCCCTTCAAGTGTCCCAACGCGACGTACCTGGACTACCGCGGCGGCAAGAGCATGGCGGACTGCAAGACGTGCCCGGCGGGCTACTGGTGCCTGTACGAGGCGATGGCGGCGTTCAACACGACACCCTGTCCGGCGGAGTTTTACTGCCCCGAGGGAACGCTCGTCCCCATCCGGTGTCCGGACGGAACGTACCGCAACGACACGGGCGGCGCGTCAGTCTTTGACTGCTTTGCATGCCCCGCGGGCTTCTATTGCGACTCGAACTCGACGCTTGTTCCCAGTGCGTGCGCGCAGCCGGCGTGGTGCCCGATCGGCAGCGCCTCGGAGCAGCTGTGCCCGGGCGGTTCCTACTGCCCAGACCCTTCGGTCATCATCACGTGTCCCGCCGGCTGGTTCTGTCCGCCGTCGTCCGTTGCTCCCCAGCCATGCCCGATTGGCCACTACTGCATCGCGGGGCAGCCCGTCCCGAAACTGTGCCCGCTCGGATATTACTCGCCCAACGGCGTGGACCGCAGCTCGTTCGCAACCGCCTGTCGCATCTGCCCGCCTGGCTACTACGGCGCCGAGCCCAACAGGACGGCCTGCCTTCCCTGCGACGCCGGCTACGTGTGCCTCGAGGGCGCCAAGACGGCCATTCCGCAGGCGAACGCCACGGACAACGGGTACCCGTGCCCGCCGGGCTACTTTTGCCCCGCGGCTTCGGCGTATCCTCAGGCGTGCGCGCCCGGCACGTACCAGCCGTTCTCGCTAATGACTGCGCGCACGGCCTGCCTCGCGTGCCCCGAGAACACGTACAACGCGCTCTACGCGCAGACCGCATGCGTGCCGTGCGGTAGCAGCTCGCAATCGTCTGGCGGCGCGACGACGTGCACGTGCAAGGGCGCCTTCCGTGCATTCCAGTCTTCCGACGGCTACTGCATCTGCCAGCCTGGCTATGAGTATCGCAGCGACAACAACCTTATCAGTGACCAGGACGGGTACGTCGACTGCCAGCCGAAGGTCTACAGCATCTGCCCCTCGGGCTCGTCGCGCACGCAGGACGGTCGCTGCTTTAACGCAGCGCAGTGGTCCAGCTACTGCGACTCGGAAGTGTGCCCGTCGGGCGCGCTGGGCTACAACTCGGCCCTTGGCGCGTGCGAGTGCAAGAGCATCGAAGACTTGGACGCCGTGTGCGACGCGCTGTGCCGGCGCAACGAGGGGCGCATGGAGGTCGTCTGCACAAACCCGCCGCAGGTCACTATCCGCAAGCCTTCGACGGGCGCGAACGTGACGTACACGATCTCGCAGGACGACCGCCTGTTCGCGTCGTGCGGAGACCTCGACGGCACCACGAAGCAGCTGACTGTACTCCAGATGAGCAACAACGGCTTCCACGGCCTGTACGACGCCGACCTCGGCTATCTCGAGGGGCTGCTGACCGCCGGCAACAACCAGACGCGCACGTTCTCGACGCGCCGCTCGCGCGCGACGACGCTGACGGACCTCCAGACGGGCATTACGAATCCGATTGCGTGCATCTCGGCGGGGCAGACGATGCTGTGGGACATTGACAAGACGACGTACCCCGTGTACGACAAGGACAACCTGTATAACAGCAACCCGTCGTTTGACTTTGGCGCCTTCCGGCAGCTCGACGAGAAGCTGTCCAAGACGAACGCGACCGAGTCTGTCTTCGACTTTACGTTCATGGAGGAGGGCCTCTACGTGTTCAAGATGTCGAACAACCCTTCGCGCATGATGTACCTGCGCGTGATGGGGCGGTTCCAGATATGCCCGGAGAGCGTCAGGTTCACGCCGGCGACGAGCGCGAACCTCATCCGCTATGGCGTGCGGCGCAAGGACAACCTGCTCCTCGAGCCCGACTGGGTGCTCATCTTTTCGATGGTCGGCGGCGTGCTCGGCATGGTCCTCGTGCTTGTCTTCTCCCTTATGTACTTCAAGCGGAAGGGATGGCTGCGCACATCGTTCGCCGTCCCGCGCTTCCGCAAGCTCGCCGCGCTGTACGATTTCAGCGGCTACGCGTCTAAGGGGTCAGCCATTCGCCACGAGAAGCGCATCAACAAGGCGGCTGCTGCGGCGGCGGCTGCGCAGGCGGCGGGGGCGCTGTCCTCGTTGGCGCCGGTCGCTGCGACTGCGCCGTCGCGCACTCCGGGGATTGGAGAAGACGCGGTGGACGACGACTTTTGGGACCATGCGCGGCAGGTGGACCTCGAGGGGTTCACCGTGGGCACATTCTACGACAAGCTGGACAACCAGACATCCCGCGTTACCGCCGAGATTGCGCGACACAAGGAGGACGTGCGTTCGCTCTACCAGCGCATCGGGCAGGACGCCGACGAGCTCAAGGCGATGTGGGTCGCGAAGCTCAACCTGAAGGGCGCCGGTCGCGTCGCTTCGGAGAAGGATATGAAGCTGTATGAGGAGACGAAGCGCTCGCTCGATGCCGAGGTCGAGAGGCGCAAGGAGCTTGCACGCCGGTTCGGCGCTATTGTTGCCGAGGAGCGCGCTGCGATGGCGGAAGAAGACCAGGCGCGGGACGAGTACGAGATGCGGCAGACGGCGGCGATGGACGAGGTGAAGGATACGTGCGCCGCGATTGTGAAGCTGGCCATCGAAGGCGACGCAGAGTCGCTCAGCGCGCGCACCCGCGAGGACATTGCGGACATGGTGCGTCGGGCGGACGCGCGCCTGTCGACGCTGGCGAGCGAAGTTGCGGCCGAGTGCGCGAGGAGGGCGGCGTGGATCAACATTGGTGCGGCGACGGGTGCTCCGCTGCTCTACCCGAACTCGCGCGACGTCGTCAACGTCGAGTTTTTGACGGAGGGCGAGGGTCGCCTGCACGAAATTGAGGGCCTCATCCGCGTGGACCCCGTAACCGGCCTCCACGTGCCTGCACCGGGCATGAGGATGGCGTCGCCGGACGGCACGCCAGTGGAAGTTCCGCCCGAGTACTGCGTGCACCCGCGCACGGGACGCGTGCTCCCCATGGTCGGCAACACGGCCCTCGATCCCGTCACGACGAAGGTGGTCGTCACGGCCGACATGTCGTCGGAGACCTCCCAGGAAGATCTGATCCCCTACGTGCCGTGCCTCACGGACGGTGCGGGCGCGCCCCTGCTGTCCCACGTCCGCCCGGTCGACAAGAAGTCGCACATGCGGCTCGGGACGCTGATTCCGGACGCCGAGAGCGGCCTGCACGTCCCCATCGTCGCGTGCACAATCGACCCTGTTACGAAGACAGCCCTCCCCGTTGGCGGCACGTACAAGGACGCCATTACTGGGATGCGCTTTCCCATTGCGATCGGCGACATTTTCGTGCCGGAGGGGGGCAAGGACCCCCTCGTCATTCTCTCGGTCGCCTTTGAGCGCGAGACCGGGCGCGTCGTGCCTCTTGGAAAGGCGCTTGGGGACAACAAGAAGGGCCAGCCGGCGCGCGTCATGTTCGCCGGTTCGTCCGCCACTGAGCAGCTCTCCCGCCGCGACTGCAAGGTCACGGGCCTGGCCATCGCGAACGGCCAAGTGGTCCCGACGTTCGGCGGCAGTCAGTCGTTGCTCGACGCGACCGAACTCGCCGCTGAGATGGCCGTTCACAAGTCTCTGTCGTCGCTGAGTGCGCTCCTGTCGTCACATGCGGAGGCGGAGGCGTCTGCGGATCGCAACGAGCGCGCCCAGAAGGCCGTCGTGTCTGCCGTGGCTGCGCTCGACGCGGCGCGGAGCGAGCTTAAGAAGGCGCGGGCCCGCAACCGCGGCGCTCGTGTCCACGCGGCAGTTCTCCTCGCCCGCCGCCAGTCGCAATTGAAGGCTGTCGCTGACAACGGCGGTGCGCTCGGCACGATGGAGTACCTCTCGACCGGCCGCTTCCTCCCCATCCTCATCGGCGGTCCCATGTTCGAGTCGTCGGAGGGCCGCGAAGTGGTTGTGGTCGACGTGACGATGGACAAGGACACGAATCGAGTGGTCCCGCTCGGCGGCCTGATGCCAGACGCCGTCAGCGGCGCCACCGTCCCCATCCTCCCGGGTGCGCGCATGATGAATTTCACCACAGGGAAGGTGTGCGCCGTCGCGGGCGCCAAGTTGGACCCGCGCACGGGACGCGTGGCGCCCGTCCCGCAGGTCATGTCGACGCTCGTGCGCCGCGATCCGCCGAAGGAATTGCTCGAGGCACTCGAGGACGAGATCGGGGCACGCCGTGCGTTTGTGCGCCGCGTCCGACAGGGCGAGCAGGCCGTCCGCGAGCACGTGGCCGCCATGGCCGCCTCGCTGCTGGCGAACCCCGAGGCGAACACCCATCGCATGCGCGAGTGGAACGACGCGGCCCGCGAGCAGCTGGGCGCTTGCAGCGAGGCGTTCCGCCGCGAGGCCAAGCGCTGTGCCGACGCGGCGGTTGTGAACGCCATGGTGCTGCCTGAGGATGTTGCGTCGCTCCTGACGGCGCTCGATAACTCCCAGCAGCGCACGTACGAAGAGTTCTCGGCGTCGTACGCCCGCGTTCTCGAATCGCTCGTCAACTACCAGCGGTCCGTCGTGGAGGCGCGCGCCAAGTTCAACGACAAGCTGGACGAGTTGCGCGAAGCCTACAACCCCGAGGCCGAGGCAGCTGTGCGTTCCAAGTTTGCGCAGCAGCTGGAGAATCTCCGCGCCGAGCACGTCGACCGCTATGCCCTCCAGCGCGCTGGTCTCCGGCTCACCGACGCGAAGGTTGAGCTCGGGAGGGATAAGGAGGACGTCAACGCCAACGAGTGCCGCGTGCTTTTGCGCGAGATGGTCGCCGCGTCGGCCTTTGAGGTCGCGGCGGGCGCAGACGCTGTGGCGCTCGGGTTGGCTGCCGGCGGCGCGTCGCTCTCGGAGGACGCCCACCACCCCTCGACCGAGCTCATCAGACTTCTGGAGCGTCTGATTGCGCTCATGCAGGAATCGCCGGGTGCGCTGCAGTACGCGTTCCTCGGCGGTGCGGTCCCGGGTGCCTTTGTGGGTGCGCCGGGCACTCTGCCTCTTCCCTTTGCGTCGGGCCTTGCGAGCGTGTCGCTGGAGGTGCCCGGATTTGCCCCCAGGACCGTCGGAACCGCCGGAATCGCCGAGCGCTCGCCGTTCGCGCTGATGCCCCTTGGGGATGCGGCGGCGGGCGGGCCCCTGCCGTCGGCCCTCGGCGTCGATCTCACCGCCGGAAAGGACGATCGGCGCGGCGAGTCTTCGTTCGACGCCGTGCCCGAGGAGGGAAGCGATGCGGAGGAAGAGGTGGACGAGGAGGTCCTGGACAAGGAGGTCCTCGAGGAGCAGATCAGGGACCGTCGCGCTGAGCTCTCGGAGGACATGCAGGAGGCGCTGGAGCAGACGGACAAGACGGTCGCGCGCGAGGAGGCGATTGAGTCGCAGGTGCTCGACCGCCTCGTGCTCGCGGACGAGCTGCGGACCAACGAGATCCAGGAGATTGGCGACGCGCTCTCGGTGGCGGAGGCGAAGCGCAGGGCGGCGCAGGAGTCGCTCGACCGCAAGATGCGCGACGAAATGGAGCGCGCGACCTCCGAAGACGAGCGGCGGAAGATCCTGCAGCGGTTTGAGGCGGAGTCGGACGCGCTTGCGAAGCGCCTGGACTCCGAGAAGGAGGCGCAGATGAAGGCGTTGCGCGACCGCCTCGCGCAGGAGCGCCTGCGTCGCACGAAGCGGCTCAACGAGGAGCAGAAGAAGGCGGCGGAAGAGTCCGGCATCGTCCTGCCGCCCGCGCCGGAGGCTGCCGAGACGCTCGCGGTGGTTGAGCAGGAGCTGCGCGTCATGGAGGAGCGCCACCAGACGCTGATGGCAGAAACGGCGGAGCAGGAGGCTGTGGAGGCCGTGAAGATTGAGGTCGCGGCGATGGCCGAGGAGGATAAGGTACGTGTGTTGCGTGTTCGTGTTTGGCGATTGTTGACTTGCCGACTTCGTGGTTGTGGTCTCTGTTAGTGCTGTTCCCTCTCTAATGGCCACCGCGTGCTCGGCAGAAACTGGGCGAGCAATTCGACGAGATCATGGATCAGCTCGTGGCCGAGGGCAAGCTGACACCCGAGGAGCGCGCCGAAGTCGCCGCGCAGCACAGCGCGGGCGTCGAGGCCGTCTCGAAGGAGTTTGAGGTGAAGATGCAGCGCCAGGTGGACCTCCTTCGCGAGCGAATGGCAAAGCGAAAGGCGAACAAGGTCGGCAAGCTGCGCTCGGACCACGCGCAGGAGCTCAAGGGCCTCGCCGACGACGCCGGGCCGGAGGCGCAGGCGATGCGTCTCAGGCAGGTGGCGCAGGCGCAGTCGCTCTTGCGAGAGCTCGCAGCGGAGGAAGCCGACGAGAAGCGCGCGATTGTGCAGCGCATCGCGGCCGACCGCCGTCGCGCGGTGCACGAGCACCAGTCGCGCCTGCTCAGCGACCTGCAGAAGTATGGAAAGATCAGTTCGTCTGAGGCCGAAGCGCTGTTGCGGCAGCACAAGGACGAGGCGTCGCGCCTTGCGGACTCCCTCGCCGACGGCCGCCAGCGACAGGCCGACATGCTGCGCGCCAAGCTCGAGGCGCGGCGGCGGATGAAGGAGCAGAAGATGTCGGAGGAGGTGATCGCGAAGCAGATCGAGAACATGGAGGCGGCGGTCGCGTCGATCTCGGAGGCCAACAGCGGCGACCAGGCGACGGCCGCGCTGCCCGCCGTGGTGGCCGAAGTCGCCGCCGCTGCCGCCGCCGCGCTCCCGGCGGAGACGGCCGTCGCACTCGACGAGAAACTGGAGGAGAAGCAGGTGGAGCTCGCGCTTCGCCACCACGACGAGGCGCGCCAGCTACAGGAGGACTTGGAACGCGAGAGCGCGGAAGAGGCCGAGCGGCTGGAGAAGGCCCTCGAGAAGGCGCGCGAACGCGCCAAGAACGAGCGTGAGGCGCGCCTTGCGGAGCTGAACCGGAACCGCGACAACATGCCCAAGGAGGAGTACGAGCGCCTGCTGGCCGAGTACCACGCCGAGATGGCGAACGTCGAGAAGAACATGGACGAGGCGAAGCGGCAGCAGGAGTCGGCGCTCAAGGCGAAGCTCGAGGCGCGTCGCAAGCAGCGCCAGGAGGCGCAGCGCCTGCGGCAGGAGGAGGAGCGCCGCGAGGCCGTCGTCCAGCACAAGCAGGAGGTGCTCGACGTCGAGTCGCAGCACGCGAAGGAGGCAGAGCGCATTGCGCTGTCCGCGCAGCTGGAGGAGACGGACGACGACAAGAAGGAGGGCGTGATCTACAAGGTCCTCCAGCGCCGCCACCTGCGTGAGACGGCGAAGCTGGCGCATATTCTCGACGACGAGCGAAAGGGGTCGGTCGCGGCGGCGCTCGCCGCCTGCGAGGAGGCTTCGCTTGCCGAGCGCGAGAAGATGTCGGCACGCCACGAGGCGCAGCTTATTGCGCTGGCGGAAGAGACGGCGACGATGGCTCCGGAGGACGCGAGGGCGCGGCGCGCTGCGGTGGAGAGGGAGCAGGCGGAGGAGGCTGCCGAGCTTGCGCGCAGGTTCGAGGCCGACCGCGAGCAG
Organism: Pigoraptor vietnamica; assembly: GCA_943704525.1. Classification (NCBI taxonomy): domain Eukaryota; class Filasterea; order Ministeriida; family Capsasporidae; genus Pigoraptor; species Pigoraptor vietnamica. The sequence goes on along the minus strand of CALSCQ010001168.1, from coordinate 3,000 downwards.
GCGGAGCGCATTGCCCGGCAGACGGCGGAGGTGAAGGTTGCGCACGCGCAAATGGCCCTCAAGGAGCGCCACTACAAGGAAATGGCGCAGACCTTCCGTGATTTCACGCCGGAGCAGGCGATGCTCTACCGGTTCACGGAGGAGAGCGACCGGCAGGCGCGCGAGCTGAAGGAGTTTATGGTCAAGCACGGCGAACTGAAGAAGGCCGAGCTCGAGAAGATCAAGTCGGAGCGCGTTCGCGCGGAGGAAGCGGAGCGGCGGAAGCTGGAGGCGGAGGTTGCCAAGTACGAGAAGGAGTTGGAAGACGAGCGTCGCCGCGAAGTGGAGCGGCAGAGCAAGCTGCTCGAGGCAAAGCGGCTGCGCGAGATGAAGGAGCAGGAGGAGAAGCAGAAGCGAGAGCTCGCCAACATGGGCGCAATCGACGAGGACGCCCGCAAGGCAATCCTCGAGCAGCACGCAAAGGACATGGAGCAGCTTGCGAGCGCGCTCGACGGCGCCAAGAACCGTCAGCAGGAAGAGCTGCGTCGCAAGCTCGAGGCGAAGAAGGCGGCGAAGGTCAAGCGGCTCGAAGACGAGGCCAAGCAAAAGCAGGAGGAGATTGAGCGGATTGAGCGCGAGAAGGTCGCGAAGGTCGAGGCCGAGCAGCTTGCCGCGGAGACGGAGGTGGAGGAAGCGCGCCGGATGCGCAGCAGCCGCGCACAGCTCTCCCGCCGCGCGTCGCAGCGGTCGCTCCGTGCCTCGCGCTCCGCTCTCGCCGAGTCGCCGCAGATCCCCGCGGCGGTGGCGGCGGCGGCCACTTCGGAACAGCTGCAGCAAATTCAGCAACAACAGATTCAGCAGCAGCATCTCCTCCTTGCGCAGGCGCAGATGCAGGCGCAGCTGGCGGGCCTCCAGCACGCGTGGCGGTCCGAGCGCGACATTCTCGCGCTCCTCATGGCGTCGCCGCTTGCGCAGAAGATCGCCGAGATCGAGAAGGCGATTACGGCGGTGCTGTCGTCCCCCGGCGGGCTTGCGGCCGGCGCGGGCGAGTCCCTCTTTGCGGCGTCCGGTGCGGGCGAAGGCTTCATTGACTTGCGCGACGCGCAGTGGGAGGCGGGCACGGAGCTGTGCCCCATCGACATCAACAGCCTCCGACCGGCGCAGTTTGTGGTGTACCGCTTTGGCCACTTCGCCGTCCAGCTCATGCGCGCCCGCGCTCGTGTGCCGGAGGTGACACTGCTCCTTGCGTCGAGCATTCCCCCGGCCAACTACGCGCGCAACGCCTTCCGCCGGTCGTACTACTACGACGAGCGGCGCCGCATTCTCTTCGTTCGCCAGGAGCGCCTCGAGAGCGTCGGCGACTTTGTTCTGGTCGTCACGCACGCGCTCGCGCACATCAAGGCGGGCTACATGTCGGAAGACGGTTCTGCGCCGTTCCTTCGCGAATTCTACGGAATGCTGCGCGTGCTGTGCGAGGACCTTTTCTTCGCGCGGTCGAAGACGAACCCGTCGCTCCGCACGGCAGGCGCTGAGGGCGAGGAGGGGGCCACGATCATCGAAACGGTCTTCAACGGGGCTCGCACGCCGGCGCAGAAGGTGAACGTCGTGAATGAGCTCGTGGACGCACGCATCACGGACGCCATGTCGACCGGCGACATTGCGACCCACATGGGCCGCTTCGAGTCGTTCTACCGCAACTCTGCGCTCAAGGAGTACCTGCGCCGCATTGAAGAGTCGGTCGATTCGCGCGACGGCCAGGTGGCGAACGACGCGATTGAGCGCCGCCTCGCGGAGCTCAAGGCCCGCGGCCAGCAGGCGGCGGGTGGGCCGAGCCAGCCGCACCTCGCTTCGTCGATGTCTGCGGCGCCTCGCCTCGTTCGCCGTCGCAGCTCGGCTGCGAACTTGGTTGCCGCTGCGCCCACAACCCGCAAGGACGCGTACCGCACGCTGCTTGAGGGACAGATCGAGCAGCTGCAGAACAAGGTCGACGAGGTGAACGGCGAGCTCATCCGCATCATGAAGGACGCGCGCGATGCCGGCGTGGGCGTTCGCAAGCTGGAGGGAGAGCTCGCGGCGAAGAAGGCGGAGCTAGCGTCCGCCACGCCCGGCTCCGAAGCGGCGGCGACCACGGCGTCGCAGTCGGTGGAGCTGGAGGGCCGCATCCGCAAGGCCCGCGCGCACATGTCGGCGATTTCGGCCATGCAGGAGAACGCGCTCAAGCGGCTGGCAGCGCACAAAGAGGAGCTGGACCAGAAGCAGAGGGCGCTGGCGTCCAACGCTTAAAGCGTGCAACGTATGCTCGTTGCCGCACGCGCTTGGCTATTGCCTCGTTGATTGGACGCGAACAGTGCGTCCACGGGAAATTGAATTTGTTTATGCGTGAGTGTCGTGTGAGTGTTTGTTGCCTCGGATTTGCATCCGGGGTCGCGTGCGCGTGCGGCGTGCGTGTTATACGTGAACGTTGCCAGGAGGCGACAGAATTGGCTTTGCGCGTGCGTGCCGTCTTTGCAAAAATGAAGAGATTTAAGAGTGTGACTGACAGCCCTGTCAATTATCGAAATGTCGTATGGCACGAGCCTGCCGTCTTGAGTCGTCCAAATAACAACCAGTCGCGAGATTTAAACCGCCGCTGTGTTTAATGCCCGGCCCAACTAGCCAAAGACTGCCGGCCCCAATGAGTGCTTCACACGCCCATTCGGCAAAACGCAACGCCCCGCCGCACGCGCATGTACTGTTGTAGAAAGAAGAAAAACTGAGCTTGATGCGAGCCAACAAGCGCGAGCCCTCAAGCATCTCCGGAACTGCTCGGGACGCTCTGCTGTCGCCGCCCGTGCCACCGGCGCACCTCCTGCCATTGCACAAAACTCATTAGTTACACACGCGAAGACCTCACGTAAACAGAGAGCAAAGCGCGCACCCGAGAGGAACCCAGTAAAGAAGGGGAAAAAATAATAAATTAAAGGAAAAAGAGTCAGAGCCAAAAAAAAAAAAAAAAAAAAAAAAAAAAAAAAAATTAAAGCC
>CALSCQ010001167.1:7500-13871 GCA_943704525.1 Pigoraptor vietnamica | reverse complement strand
CCCCCCTCAACACACACACATACACACACACACGCACACACGCAAGCCCTCACTGAACTCGTCAATCTGCGCGGGCAGCATGCAGCACAACATATCACTGTATTGTTACCATGCACCTCCACACAAAGCCCTCACTTGGACTTGCCAGGCTCCATCGACTCGACCGTAATGTCGACGCCGAGGTCGTTCTCCAGCGTCGCCATCTTCGCCCTCAATTCCTTGCCGGTGATGTGCGTGGGGATCGCAACGATCGCCTTGAGAGAGAAGATCTGGTAGCCCGCAAACGGCGCGCTCGACGTGTCCGTGTCGAGGTCGCGAATGGACGCGTCGCACGCAGCGAGGGCTTCCGAGAGCGCGGCAACCATGCCGGGCTGGTCGGGTCCGCTCATCTGGATTCGCACAATCTGACGACGAAAGGCGGCAGAGGGAAAGCTTGAGAAGTGCAGGCACGTCCAACTGAAATCCCATAATGATAGTAAAGTGCTTGAGGCGCGTGTGGTTCGTGTGTGTGCGCGCGTGTGCTTCGTGTGTGAATGCCGTGCGATTCGCGTGTGAGCGGTGTGTGTTTCGTGAGTGAACGCGCGTGTTCTGTACGGACGTACGTGTGCATGCAATGTGCACGTGAACGTGCAATGCGCGCGTGTGCGTGCATGCGCCAGTGAAATTCACCTTTGACCTTCCCGCCGTGGACTGCACGATCGACGTATCACGTGCGGCGACCATGAACTCCGGGAAGATGGTCTGCAGGCGCTCGCGCAGCTCGTCCGGAGACGCGCCCTTCGGCGGCAGCGTGAGAAGAAAGATCATCGCGAAATCGTTCCCGAGAATCGTCATGCGACTCTCCTCCACGTTCGCTCCGTGCTTCTTCAGCTCGCGGGAGAGGTCCGCAACGATGCCCGTGCGATCGGGACCCGCGGCAGTGACGACGACGGACCGTGGGCCGAGGCTCCCAACTACAACACAGCGCACGTGTCACGAACACACGCGAGCACATGAGAACTTCCATCCAGAAGTGGATAACAGGGAATGGCAGAGAGTATTGAGAGACGAGATGACAGACACCGACATCGGAAGCTACTCGTTAGTGGCGAGCGAGTGCTATGAAAGGAGTGGGCTCACCGTTGGACATGAGCCGCACACTCGGCGTCGCACTGCGCACGGTGTGCGAGACTATTCAGCACACGACCGGGACTTCTACGATGGCTAGCGAGTCTAACACGGACAAGGACAGGGCAAAATGTGCCAATGTAACAAAGGAGCACTTCGCAGAGACAGGCTAGTGTGTGTGTGTGTGTGTGTGTGTGTGTGTAGCAAGCAGACACACGCACCGAACGGCGGGGATGGCGGCGCAGCACCGCCGGATGGCGGCCACGGATGCCCTTGTAAACGACATTTTCCGAATATATGGACAGTTACAAACAATTACAAACCTCGAAAGAAAGAGCGACCCTTTGACACAAAGAGGCAGAACTGAGAAGAGGACGATGCAAAGCCCTCATACACACACACACACACACACACACACACACACACACACACACACAGCCGAGATCTCGGAATTCGAAGTTGTAACAAATTTATACCGAGTTCTCGTTTAAATTATGAAGGAGTGAAACAACGAATAGAAACACGTAGCGAGATCTCGCTAATATTTTGTGGCTATTGTGCCGGCTGTGGGCGGGCATATCGCTCCATTCGAAAAAAATTATTTATTTCGAATGAAATGCGGTACATTTTTCATAGAAAGGAATTTGAAATTGATTATTTGACGCCAGACTATTTTTGTGGTTGGGTTTCAGGGAAGTGGACAGCCGCACACACGCACACACACACGGCAAGCACACACACGGCAAGCACACACGCACGGCAGGAATCGCCGCCGATTACGCTTCACTCACTCTCACCCACACTTTCGCTGTGCGTGCGTCTGTCCGCACACTCACCCAAGGACACTTACTGTGGCTGATGCGTGCAATCGCAGTCACTTGCTAAAGGGGCCGCACCCACGCTGACCTCTGTCGTGTCGCCTTCCCACGGACCTTCGCGTCTATTTAGTGTCAAGGTAAGGGTTGCCGCTGTGCCGTTGAGTGAGAGAGGAAGTTCCGATCTTTTGAAGTACGCGGACTCTTATGCGATTTTCGGGCGTCGCGCAGTGTCTTTTCGTTGCACTCGCACTCCCACACCCTTTGGCCCTGGGACGCGGTCGTCCGCTGACCCCTCGCGAGAATGGCGATGTACCGGCGCGGTTCGTTTGCCATTGGCAACAAGGCGGATGGCGTCGGCGACTTTGTGCTTATGGATCAGATTAACGAGGAGGCGTTTATGAAGAACCTCGAGCTCCGCTTCTCCAAGGACCACCTCTACACTTACATCGGTGCGTGCATGCGCTCGTGTCTGCTGTGGGAACGTGAACTGCAGCAACGTTGTGCGACGTCGTTCCTGCAGTCGTCCACCGGTGGCGCATGATCGCCTGTTGCTGTGTATGTTCGGATCGGGGCTTGCGTTGCACGTGTGCTCAACGCACGTGCGCATCTCCGGCTGCAGGCGAGGTCGTCGTCTCCGTGAACCCTTACAAGACGGTCGACATTTTCGCCAACGACATCATCAAGAATTACACGGGGCGTTACATGTACGAGCGCCCTCCGCACATTTACGCGCTCGCCGACGCCGCGTACCAGAGCATGAAGCGCAACCTGCGCGACCAGTGCATCGTCATCTCCGGTGGGTGCCGCCAGCCATTTGTTGTTTAGAAGGGGCGAAGAAGGGCGTCGTCTTGTGTTGGTCGTTGTTGGCGACGTCCATTCCGGTTGCCGCATCCGTCTGCGACTGTTTCCCGCTTCTCGTTTCGTCAGTGAGCGCATTTGGGTTCAGTACCTTTGCATTATCAACGCAAGTCCACTAGGGAGAGGGGCGCCGTGGGGTGTGGTATGCGTATGTGCAGTCGCTCGAGGCCAGTGAGCTATATGTGCTTGATTCGTGGCTGCCGTTGTTCTTCGTACTCGCACACGTACACGCACATCTCTTACGCACGCATGCTCACACACACACGCAGGCGAGTCTGGCGCCGGCAAGACGGAGGCGTCCAAGATTATCATGCGTTACATTGCCGCTGTTACTGGCCAGGGCAAGAAGGTCGACGAGGTCAAGGACATGCTGCTGCAGTCGAACCCCGTGCTCGAGGCCTTTGGCAACGCGTGCACGACGCGCAACGACAACAGCAGCCGCTTTGTGGGTGCCCGTGTGCTGTGTGCAGGGTTTTGTCAGTTTAGCAGGGAAGGGGAGGAGAGAGAGAGAGAGCCATTTTGGCATATATGGGAGGAATTGGGCTGCTCGTAGTTATCGGGCGACAAACAGCAGCCGCTTTTAGGTGTCATCGCGTTTTGCGGTGTTTGGCTTGTTTGGAGGGGACCTTGCCCGCGGAAATGGGAACTATTTGAGTCTTGAGATATACCAGTATGGGGAATTCTCTTGCGTCGTGGTTTGGCATTATGCATTCGTGCGTCTGCATTGGCGCTCCTCTTCTTCCAACCGCTAGCGCTTCTCTCTCTACCTCTTCGTTCTCTGTCTCTCCCTCGCGGAGTCTATGGACAATTCCCTCTGATCTCGGCTGATCTCGGCTGTATCGTCCTCCCCTCCCCACCTCCAAACCGCAGGGCAAGTACATGGACATTGACTTTGATTTCAAGGGCGACCCCGTGGGCGGCCACATTTCCAACTACCTCCTCGAGAAGTCGCGCGTCGTCAAGCAGCTCAAGGGCGAGCGCAACTTCCACGTGTTCTACATGCTGCTGAAGGGGGCGACGGACGCGACGATCAAGCAGTGCAACCTCGACCGCAACCCGGACAAGTACTTCTACCTCAACCAGTCTGGCTGCACGACGGTCAAGACGGTGGACGATAAGAAGGAGTTTGAGGCCATGATGCGCGGCATGAAGACGATTGGCTTCACGCAGGACGAGCAGAACACGCTCCTCGCCCTCGTCGGCACCATCCTCCACCTCGGCAACGTCGAGTTTGCGGACAGCGAGGACGGGAAGACGTGCCAGGTGAAGAGCGGGCCGTCGCTCAAGCACGCCGCCGAGCTCCTCGGCACGACGCCGGACCTCCTCCAGAAGGCCCTCACGTTCAGGGTCGTCGCCGCGAGGGGCGAGGTGCGTCGCGCGTGTGTGGAGGCACTTTGACGAGTGCTGGCTGGCTTGTGAGGCGTGTGAATAGTTAGAAGCGCTTTCGTTGCGAAGGTGTACCTTCGTGTGCGTGTGTGCATGTACATGTGTGTTCCTCTTGTGTCGCGGAGTAAGTCCGAGTTACGCACCCTGACGACACTGCTCGTTCACACGCGCCGTTGATATTCTCTTCAGGTGATGGAGAGCCCGCAGTCGAAGGAGCAGGCGCAGCACACGCGCGAGGCCCTCGCGAAGGCCATCTACGACCGCATGTTCACGTGGCTCGTGGGCCGCATCAACGACTCGATCAAGTACGACGTGTCCGGCGGCAAGGGGACTGTGATCGGCGTGCTCGACATTTACGGCTTTGAGATTATGCCGACCAACTCGTTCGAGCAGTTTTGCATCAACTTTTGCAACGAGAAGCTCCAGCAGCTCTTCATCGAGCTCGTGCTCAAGGTGCGGCGCGTTTGTCTCTGTGTGCACTGAACATGCGCGCACAAACACACAAACAGACGCGCACACACACTGCACAACAGCGGTCCGTCCGTCGACCATGTATATGCTACGTTCTGCCTTGAACCGCGCACGCACCCGCACTCTCGTCTCACGCAACGCACTCATCCTTCTTGACACTCTGCCTGACTCGAGCTCCCCTCTCTCCTCCCTCCTCTCCCCTCACCACCCACCAGCGCGAGCAAGAGGAGTACGAGCGCGAGGGCATTGCGTGGGTGCACATCGACTATTTCAACAACCAGATCATCTGCGACCTGATCGAGGTCCAGCACCAGGGCATCATCTCGATCCTCGACGAGGAGTGCCTCCGCCCCGGCGACCCCACCGACGCCGACTTCCTCCGCAAGCTCGACGACCGCCAGGGCAAGCACGCCCACTACATGAGGTGCGCGTGGCCGCCTTTCGCGCGCGGTCTTTCTGTGCGTGTGTGGCTCGTCGCTAGCCGCGGTGTTTCACGTCACAGTAGCTTGCCTGTGCGTTCAAGTGTGTGTGTGGGTTGCGCTGGATAGAGATTAGGGCGCACAAATGCCGACAACTGTAATGGTGGTGTGCATGCTTTCTCGCCCATACTGCGCCCTATTCACACGTCCACGTCTTGCGCCTCCGCAGCCGCCAGACGAACAAGAGCGACAAGACGCTTCAGCCGAACCTCGACTTCCGCCTGAAGCACTACGCCGGCGACGTGACGTACACTGTGACGGACTTTATCGCGAAGAACAAGGACACGCTCTTCCAGGACCTCAAGCGCCTGCTGTACAACTCGAAGAACGCCGTCATCAAGAAGATGTGGCCCGACGGCGCCCTCGACATTAAGGAGGTGCGTGCGTGCGTGCGTGCGTGCGTGCGTGCGTGCGTGCGTGTTGCGTTTGAGTCTCCGTGTTTGCATGCGTGCATTCGTGTTGTGCGGGTTAGGATGATGTTTACAAGTGCGTGTTGGTCTCTGTGTATGGGGAGGAAGAGACAGGGGGATAAATCTTTGCTGTGGTGAGCGCTCACACGCGCACTCGCACACACGCAACGCAGGTGACGAAGCGCCCCGTGACTGCGGGCACTGCCTTCAAGACGAGCATGAACGAGCTCGTGGAGAACCTCATGAAGAAGGAGCCGCACTATGTGCGCTGCATCAAGCCCAACGATAAGAAGACGCCCGGCACGTTCGACAAGGAGCGCGTCCTCCACCAGGCACGTGTTCCTCCCTCTCTCCCTCACAGCGCTTGCGTGCGGCGTCTATTGTTGTTGTCGATGTTGTTCTTGTTGCCATTTCTTTAACAATCGGCTCTAACTCTCCCAACCCACCCATCCACCCACCCCACGCGCGCACGCATGCGTAGGTCCGGTACCTCGGTCTCATGGAGAATCTCCGCGTGCGCCGCGCGGGCTTTGCGTACCGCCTCCCCTTTGACCACTTTATCCTGCGCTACAAGATGCTGTCGAAGGAGACGTGGCCCAACTACAAGGGCAAGCAGCTCAAGAACGGCGCCGAGGCCATCCTCAAGGAGTTCAAGATTGCGCCGCCGAACGTCGAGTTTGGAAAGTCAAAGGTGCGGTGCGCGGGGACGACAAACAGCGGGACTCTTGTGTTTTTCCTTCTGCCTTGTTTGTCACGCGCCTCTCTTCTTCTCCGCCTATCGCGTTGCGGCCTTGTCTCTGCTTGTTGACCCTGTTGGGGCGACCACTTCCACACCTCCGTAC
>CALSCQ010001167.1:0-5000 GCA_943704525.1 Pigoraptor vietnamica | reverse complement strand
GGGTCGACGGCGCCGCTGTTTGCTCCATTGAGTCACTCGGATGCGTCGTTTTCAACGCAAACCTGCGAAAGAGGCTTGCGAAGCAGAGAGCCCATTCTCACTACGCAAGTACCACCCGCACCCGGCGAGAGATGCGCGCTGTGCCCGAGTAGGCGGCCCCCTGTTGCTGACGACCCACATAGCGTAGCTCGGCGACGCTGGGAAGACGAGAGCCCACAGTGAATCATTTTCACATACACTCAGGCCGTGACGGTAAAGGGAGATGCGCGGCGCGGCCGCTGCCGTCTTTGCGGCTCTGGCGACCGCGTTATTCGCGTGCGGGGCGTGCGGAGAAGCGCCTCCCACGTGGGTTGTTTCGCAGCTGACGCCCGACTCAGAGCTCGAGCTGGGCCCCGGAGTGAAATTTTCGGGGCTGTTTGGGACGGGCATCTTCGGCAAATCGCTCGCCGGCGCTTACGTGCCGTCGCTCGATGCGGTCCTGTTTGTGAACGGAGCCCAATGCAACGACGAACCGCCGTTTGTCCCGAAGACTTTCAACGGAACGCACGACGTGCACCGCCTGTTCAGAGTGCGCCCCGACGACACGGACGGCAGCGAGACAGGCGCGTGGCTATCGACCGAAGAGGAGGGGGCCTTTGTCGCCGAGTGGCCGAGCAATGCACCTGCGCCGTGCTGTCTCCGCATTCAGCTGATTCACGGCGGTCCCGCGCTGCCCGAGCTGTTGTTCTTGACTGGGATGTGCTTCGCAAGCGGCAATGTCGCTGAGAACGGGACTATGGACACGTTGAACGCCCCCGTGGCGACGTTCATGAAGCTGAACGTGACGTCGCGCGCGTGGACTCGTATCGAGACGCCCGACTTGCGCGACGAAAGCGCGTGGACGCCGGAGAAGCCCGAGCTACCCTTTCACGGCCACGCAATGGCGGTCGTCGACACGGTCGTATACATGCACGGCGGGAGCGTGCCGGGGGGCTACTACACCAGCCAGCTCGATTACGCCGTGTATTCGCAGGCCTCGATGATCTCGTACGACGTCGTCCGCGACGAGTGGGCTCTTCGACGACTCCCGTGCGGCGATCCGCCGAACAACTTTACCGCGGGTTGGTTTAAGCCCCACGTGCCCTTCGGACGCCCCTTCGTGAAATCGAATGGGGACGCCTGCGTGCCGACGTACGACGACACGGACGGTGCGGCGTTTACAGGGTGGTGCAGCCCCACCGTTGCGGGCTGCTTCGACACCCCGTCCCTTCCGTGCATTGCGGCGCCGTTTATGTACGGTCACTCGATGGTGTACGACCCGAACCGGCGTGCGCTGATCGTGTTCGGCGGGCTGAAGAGCGATCTCGGCGTCCTGCTCGACTTTCCTACGGCCAACTCGCTCGCGTACGTCTACGACGTGGACGCGGACGTGTGGACGGACGCGGTCGACGTCGGGGACGAGTCGCGGTTCGGGCTCGGCGCCGCAGTCGTCGTTGGCAACGACACAATTGCGTACTTGCCTGGGTGGCGCCCGCTGGACACAAAGTTCGTCGTCCTCGACACTCGCGTTGGCTCGTACTCGCAGGCGCTGTTGACGGCGCCGCTCTCGGAATTCCCGGCGCGCGCCGGATGGAAGGTCCAACCGTTGGTCGGGATGGTCGGAACGGCGCCGCTGCGACCGCGCACGGGCGCCGCACTCGCAAGCCTGCCGAACGGTGTCCTTCTCGTCGCCGGGGGAGAGCGCGTGGCCGAGAGCGAGATGCACGACGACGTGACGGTCATGTATGTCTCGGAGGCGAGCGCCGCTCGCTCATCTGCATACCTCAGCGTGACGCGCGCAACGGCGGGGCAGTCCGTGGCGGTACGCGCGGTTGTCAGAGACGATGCCGGGCGCACGCTGACGCACGGTCGTGTGGTTGTGACGGGGTATGCGACGCACGACGGCACGGGCGGTACCGGCCCGCTTACGTTCGCGCACGTTGGCGGCGGCGTTTTTGAAGCGGGCCTATACGTGACGACTGTCGGCGAATACAACGCCACGGTCCTCGTGAACGGCAAAGTCGTACCGGGCGGTTCTCTCTCCGTCGCAGTCAACGCGGGCACGCCCGTCCCGGGACGGTGTGCCGCCGTTGGGGTGCGTGCGGCGTTCGGACAGGCATCGCCGGCTCCCAACAGGTTCCGCGTGGCGTGCCTTGATAGGTTCAACAACGCAATCGAGCTGCGCCCAGAGGATCACAACGTGACGTTTGCGCTGCTCCCCGCCTCCCTCGTGTCCGTGGCCGCGACCGTCGCGGTCCAGCTGGAGGCGCGGGTGCTGGAGGGCGGGTTCTTCGAATACGTGGCGCCGCCCGGTGCTTACAGCGGGCGGCTGTCGGTGGCCGGTATGCCCGCGCTGCCGCAGCCCCTACAGGTAAACGTCGAGCCGCCAGCGTGGCAATTGGACGCCGCTGAATACGCGGCGACGCGGACCGTCTCGCTCGAACCGTCTCGAGCGGCCTTTCGTGGGCTCGTGGCGCTATGCGCGCTTGTAGCGGCCTTGGCGGTGGTGTGCGGCGCGTGCTCGGTAAAGTACCGTAGCGTGAAGGTTTTTAAGCGCGCGATGCCGTCGTTTCTCGGCGTGATGTGCGTTGGGATCGTGCTGTACATGGTGGGCGTCATCGTCGAACTCGTGGCCACGAATGCGTCGTGCGCGGCGGCGGCGTGGCTCGAGCATCTCGGGTTCGCCATGTACTTTGGTGCGCTCGCGCTCAAGACGTATCGGCTGGAACGCGTGTTTAGCAATGAGAAGCTGCGCAAGCTGAGGCTGTCGAACGGCAGGCTGGCGTTGATGCTGGGAGTGGCCGTGGCGGCGGTTGCTGTCTACTTGGCGGTGTGGACGGTCGTCGACACGCGTGGTCTCGCAACGCACTCTCGCGCCGAGACTGTGCGCGGGACGAACGGCACGCTCACCTACACGACGCTAGAGACGGCGGCCGTGTGTCGGTGGGGCCTGTGGCAGCTCGTGCTGCTGGCCGTGGAGTACGTTGCGCTGATACTGCTGAGCGCCTTTTGCCTGCGCGTGTTGGAAGTCGACACGGACTTCAACGAGTCGCGGTTCATCGCGTTCACGGTGTGGAATTTCGTCGTGTTGGGGGGCTTGTTGGCGCTTGTGCTCGTCTTTTGGACCGACAGCGTCTACTCGCCCGACTTTTATTACGGGCTGCGGGTGGCGGGAACGTGCATACCCTCCTTCATGGCGCTCGCGCTCATGTTCGCACCAAAGGTGATGCGCGTCTACAACGGAATGGGCAATCGATCGGCGGCGGAGTTCCGTCCAAGGGCGTTCACAGTGGCCGGCGAGTCCCTGTCCTCGCTGCCCGCGTCCGGACGCGTGTCAATCTCCCTTATGGCCGCGCCGAACTTGTCGGAGAGGTCGTCGCTTGAATTGCGCAGCATAAGCGCGCTCGCGGGTTCGAGCCGGAGGCAGAGCGAGATGCGTTAAATTTATATTTAGTCCATAGGGGGGTGCGATGTAAACCGTGAATGAAATGCTTGCGTTTGTCTGCCCACGCGCTATCTCGTGCAGTCCGCACAGCCCATCGCAGCGTCAGTTGGAGACGCGGGAGCCGCCGACATCGACACGCGCGCCTGAGCAACTCGCGCCCACCGCGATATGCGCTGTAGCACAGCTTACACGTCGCGCGAACGCCAGCTCCCTGCTCGCCGACCGCAAGGCGAGACGTCGCCCATCGACGGGGACCGCAAACAACTGCCGAATCGCCAACAGACCGAATCTTGACCGTAGGACTCTGTCGCGTCCGCGACCGCAATATGCAAGCGACCCAGACACGGCATTTCGTGGCTATCGACGGTGTCCCCTCACCGATGCATAAAAAGCCTGACCCACAAGCGTGATGTATCAACCGACGGTGCCGGGAATCGAACCGCAGACCGTGCAAAACGAGCCCTCGTGGTCAACCACTCGGGAAACATAAGCAAGTCCGCCACAGTCGCCACTTCCGTGCACGCGTGTGCTGCGAAAGTCCGCGTCGGCCTTCCCTCCGTCGCCTTGCACGCAGCGCTCGCACGCGCACGAAAACTTGTACGTTTCGACGAGCTTTACGTTGCGGTGGTCGCGGTCGTCCGTCACCTGCACGTACGATATGCACACTTCCTCTCCCGCCGGAATGCGTGCGGTGGCGCGGAATTCGACCGCGCGACCCCGCGCAATTTTGTATGCGTTTGGTACGCAGCTGTGGTTCAAGAACGACGCGTGCGGATAGAGGCCGTACGCGACCATCCCGCCACCGTCGTCCCAAAACCCAAACGAGTTGCACTCCTCCCTGCACACCAGCGCCGCGAGCGATTCCGGCGTCGGGACGGCGTCCTCCACGAACGAGCGGAACGCTTCTCCCGCGGCGCGCATGCAGGCCGTTAGTGGCGCGTGCATTGCCGCCCAAACGTCGCACTCGGCACGGAAGAGCGCCGTGTCGCCGCACAGCCGCAGAACGTCGTCGAGGGCGGGCTGGAGGACGTCGGCAAACTCGGGTTCGGGGCATTGGTCCACACGCGACGCGAGCGACGCGCACAGTGACACGACAAAGTGAAGGCGCGTTTCGAACCCCTTGACGCCGCTCACGGCCGTCGATCCGTCGCCGTCACTGTCGTCAACGTTGGCTTGTGCGTCGTTGATCGCGTGCCGGAGCGCACGGAGTGACGCGCACTCGCTTGCGTGACGCACACGCTCCGTTGGGGCCTCCAAGCACGCGGGCGAGCAATAGGACGCCATTTCGCAAATGACGCACGTGTGTTTGAAGGGTCGGCGTGGGGAGAGGGCCATGCATCGAACGCAGACGTGGCTGAGGGGAATTGGAGATGGGCGTGTGAGTAATTGTTAACCGCGAGAGCATAGCAATGCACGAAGGCGGGACATTCACGCACAGGCACATACTACAACAAACACACACACACACACACACACACACACACACTCTCTCTCTCTCTCTCTCTCTCTCTCTCTCTCTCTCTCTCTCTCTCTCTCT
>CALSCQ010001166.1:0-21274 GCA_943704525.1 Pigoraptor vietnamica | reverse complement strand
GGGGGGCACTTGTCGAGTAGAAGGGGGGGGGGAGGCGAACATTTGTCGATGTGCGAGTGTGTCAGTTCGCAGGGACTAGGGACGCGACTGCCACTCACGTCGTGGTTGATGCGGATCTTAATCTTAATGCGGCCGCTGGCACCCCCAAAGCCGCCGTGCTCGCCGCGCTCGTCGTCATACTTGCGCGTGTCCACCTGCACCCCGCGTGGGCGTTAATCATCCGAACACACGTGATCTACTCCCAAGCAGACATCATGCACGCACGCAACTACAGATGCACACGAGAATAGAGAACACACATACCCCACGCACGTAATCCCGCTGTGCGCACAACCAGCCTCACCCACCAGAGCCTGCTGCGTGGGAAGCTCCACGTCCGCAATCATGAGGTAATTCTGCTCCTCAGACGACGTGTGCGTGCCGAGAATGAGCCTGCGACACGTAACAAAACGCATGTTAGAAGCCGAACAAGCCGAAAGTATGCGCAAAGAAGGCTGCATTTAGAGCGAATCGCACGTAACGAGAACGGGGGCAGTACGATACATTGCGCCCAGCGCGCGCACCTGTGCGTGGCATAGTCCTTGCCCTCCTGCTGCGTGACGTCGGGCATCCACTGCACCGTGAGACTGGGCCATTCGAGCGAGTGCGTGATGACGAGGTCGTAGAGGAACGGCGTGTTCTTCTTCCAAATCTTGTACTCCTCGTTGATCAGCTTCTCCTCAATGGCCTCGTCGTGCTCGGCTGTAGAGAGGGGAGAGAGATGCACGCAAAAAACGCAACGTTTTCAGTGCGATGGCAGGGAAAACGCACACTATGACAAGAAAATTTCGTGTTATGAGCGCCCCTGTGAATAATACACTGCGCTATAATACGCGACTCCTCAATTGCTCGGCTGAAGAGAGAGATGCACAGAGATGCGCAGTAGAAACGCAATGTTTTCAGTGCAATGGCAACAAAAAACGCCGAACATGACAAATAGAGTTCGTGCTGTGCATGCTCCCAGGATAACACAGCGCAATAAATGCGATGGGAACTTGCACACACCGTCGAAGGTCGCCATCTTCCCAGACCGCTCGCCAGAGCACCTCTCGAGGCTATTCAGTAACAGCAGCGGCACGGAGACGCAATTGAAAGAGAGACAGGGAAAGAAGGCTCACGGAAATGGTCTAAAAGTAATCTCGCTTACAGTGCGTGTGGGGTCACGTTGACCGCTCAGCTGGCGCCAAAAGTTGAAATGGCGGGAAGGATCCATCCGGGGTGCCGTTTGGCGCAGCCACTCCTTATATAGCTATTTGTGGCCTGAAATGTTATAAAATTGGAAACTGTGCAATGCGTTGGCGAATGATGATTGGCTGTTATAATTGTCCAGACACATCAAGTGTCTAAAACTTCACTTAGGGAGAAAACGTATGCCCATATTAGTCTGTAGTCTAACTCAGAAGCCTGATATAGATAAGTCGCCCCTGTGAGGATTGTTCCTTCTCGACGAAGAGACAGCTGACGCACACATCGCCAAACGTCGCTCTCGTACAGTCCGTGCGCTTTAAAGCGTGCTCTTCTTCCACGACACACACAGCGCATCTCCCATCGCCTTGTCGTCCCCGTGTGCGGCGGCTGCGCGTGTTTGACTATGGAGGCGGACATCCCCGCGTGGTTCCGCGGCATACCCCCCGTGACAAGGTTTTGGTTCGTGGGCTCCTTCGTACTCACGCTTATTGGAAATCCTCTGCTTCGCAAGCTCCCGCTCGTCAGTGCCTACTGGTTCATCCTCGACTGGGAACTGCTTGCGTACAAGTTCCAGGTGCGTGTGCAGTGTTGTGTGTTGTTGTTTGCGCACCTGTGCGTTGCGCGTGCGTTCGATGTCTCTTTTGCCTTTTCTAAGCACTCCTCCCCCACCGCAGTTTTGGCGCGTCCTGACGCCCTTCCTCTTCATGGGCAAACTGGAACTTCCATTTATCGTCAACCTCATTTTTCTCTACCAATACTCGCGGAAAATGGAAGAGGACACGTACCTGGGGCGCCGCGCCGACTTCGTCTTCCAGCTCTTGTTCATGATGGTCGTGCTCCTTGTATCCGCCATGGCGTCAAGTGCATCGCGCTCGCAGTTGCATTGCGAATGGGAGAAGTGCCGTTGTTGTTGTTGTTGTTTGTTGTTGGCGCATCGCAGGAATTGGCGCGGTGTGTGTGTGTGTGTGCGCGTTGTGTGCTCGCAAATTGCGCGTTGCTGCTCTACGTGAGAGTCTTCCCCTTGACTCTGCTGCCCGCAGGCGATTGGGTTCCTGTGGCCCATGTACATTGTCAGTGTTCCGCTTATCCTCGCCAATTTGTATGTGTGGTGCCAGATAAACGCTGACGTCATTGTCTCGTTCTACTTTGGACTGCGCTTCAAGGTGCGTTTTTTTTTGTGTCGGTCGTTTGTGTGTGTGCATGTGAGCGCGGAAGCCACTTTGTTGCTGTGTTCGCTTTTCATCGTATACTAGAACGCGTTGCACACGCGCGCGCACACACACAATGTTCATACTGACGTGTGCTTACCTGTGTGTGTGTGTGTGTGTGTGTGTGTGTGCGTGTGTGTGTGTGTGTGTGTGTGTGTGTGCATGCGTGCGTGCGTGTGTGCAGGCGACCTACTTCCCCTGGGTGCTTGCGGTGTTCACCATTCTCCTCGGCGGTGACGCGATGGACGAATTCACTGGCATTGCCGTGGGACATCTCTACTATGTCCTGGAATACAAGCTCCCGGAGACTGGCGGTCGCCGCGTGCTCTGGACGCCGCAGTTCCTGTGGGTTGCGCTGTCGCACGTGCGTCGTTGCTGTCGCCGTGTGCCCGGATGTATAGTTTTCATTGTGCGTGTGCGATCGTTTGTACGCGCTCGCGTGCAGGCTCCTCCGTATGCGTTGCATGTGCCCGTGTCGCTCTTGTGCCAACCTGACCATGGCACATCCCTTTTTCCCCGCAGCTACAAGCTCTTCCCCAACACGCGCGGGAGCGGTGTCTATGGATTTGTCGCACCGGCACCCCGTCGCGAACAGCGCGACGAGCAGCCCGACAATGCCCGTCGTAACTGGGGCCGCGGGAACGTGCTCGGGGGCACATAACGGCCGTGGCGTCCTGGATAGCGCTGCGTGCGTGCGCCGTCTGTTGCCGTTATAGTCGTTCGAGCTCTGTGTCACTGAAGCTATGAGAGCCATACCCTTCAATTGCGGATGTGTTCGTCGTGATGCAGTTTTGCTGGTGTTTTTAGGTTTGGCAGGCCTCATACTCTGACCACTTAACTTTACCGGCGCTCGCAATGGGGCGACAGTGATCGGTACACGAGCGATTTTACTGCCTTGTAACGCTTGTAACGCCACCTGCGCCTGACACGCGTGCGCATGTGTTGTTCGGCCATTTCGTGAGCGGCTCCACAGTCCCTCGTGGACGGCCGAATCGCTCACACTTCGGTCGTTCGCGCTTCCTCAATCGCGATCGTGTAATCGTCCAACGCAATCAAGTCCGCGTCCCTCGCACTGTCGGCAGCTGGCACACTCGGCGCAGTGCCATCCCAATCCATCGCGTCCGGCTTGCCCAACGGCGACTTGCGGTATTCGCGCGGCGACTCCATTGCGTCCGGCTTGCCCAACGGCGACTTGCGGTATTCGCGCGGCGACTCCATCGCGTCCGGCTTGCCCAACGGCGACTTGCGGTATTCGCGCGGCGATTGCGGAGCGGTATACCGAGGCGATAGAGGCGATCCCTTCCCGACACCCTCGCGCAGAGCGAGCGCGACGTGTGTTTTGCGCGTTGATCCCTTGGAGCCGTTGAGCGACGAGTTTAGGGACGAACGCCCACTTCGGAGGCTCCCCAGGCGTCGGAAGAACGAGCTGCCGCGGCTGGACCCACTCGACGCGGAGGACAGGGTCGGGGGTGCGGAGGGGTCGCTCCGTGACGACTTGTCCGATGTTGACGTCATGGAAGACTCGAGGCGTTCTCGCCACGCGTTGAGCACGCGCCCTCGGAGCGAGTGCACCGCGCAGATGAACGCGCCCTGAAGCGAATTGAAAATGACGAAGGGATACCTGAAGTGGAGAGAGGGAGAGAGAGAGAGAGAGAGAAAGAGAGAGAGAGGAGGCCAAAGGGTAAGTGTGCGCACTCTGTCACAGGCACAGCCGATCGTGCACACATATGGCACGACGACACACAGTCCCGCATGCAATCACAATGGAGCTTATCGACACACACTCGGCGCGCTATCCGAATGGGATAACCCACCAGAATGCCGATTCGAACGTGCCGAGGTATGCGAAGATCCACGTGCCGCCCAACAGCACAAACAGGCAAAAGTAGATGGCCACGTTGCGCGTGTGGTCGACCCTCTTTCCCGCAGCAATATCCGAGCGGCGCTTCGAGGCCATGTAGAGGCTGTACGACGCCATCACAAACACGACAAGGTTGAACACGAGCACAAGCCCCGCGGGAACGACGAAGGCGCCGATAAGTCCGCCGCGTGTGGACAGCCAGCAACTGTGGGGATGCATTGGGACAGGGCCAACGATGTGTTTAGGAATGGGCGACGCAAACGGAAGGCAGCACGTGCGTGACATGTGCGCTGTGAGGGCGCGTTCTTCACACAGAACAATGTCCACTGCAGGGAAGAGGCTGTCCAGACCCACCGCTTGTCGTTGCCGTACTCGATCGACTCGTCCGTCGCCGCGTCCACAATTACGCACACGACGACGAACACGAGCGGCAAGGCCCAGCCAATAACATAGTCCGTGATGCGCCGCCTGTCCTCGCTGCCCACGGACACGATCACGACGCTACGCCACACCGACAGACCGAGGAGGAACATCCACGCAAACGCGCAGAGGAGGCCGTACTGCAGGAAGACGGCGGCTGCGCGGCACGCGGCGCGGTCCCCCGTGCGGTCGATGCCAATAACAAACACAAGATTCGCGAGGAGGAGGGCGGCACTGAGGTTCGCGACGAGCGTCGACGGCCCCGTCCGCAGCCGCGGAATCGCAATATATGTGACGACAGTGAACAGGCACCCCGCGATCGAAATGGCGCAACCGACGTACGTCATCACCGACAGAATGTCCTCCTCACGTGACGACAGGCCACTGCCCGAAGTGCCGCCGTCGACATCGAACAGGACGGCAAAGCTGGTGAGGTGCGTGCACAGACACCGCACGACGGACGCGTTCACGAGGACCGTGGTGCAACCCTCGCCCGCCCACTGCAGCGTCGCGGGGTTCCACCAGCGGCACACGGCGCGCGCGTGGGAAGGAGGGGCGCCGTAGATGGGAATTGTGACAACGACGGGGTCGGTCAGGTTGGCGATCGCCAAGTCTTCGTAACTGAGGGTCACAATGTGGCTCTCCAGCCTGCGACGGAAAGTGTAGGAGCAAGTCAGCACAGGAGAAGGCAGGGGTTGCGGGCATTAGGAAGTGCGCTCTGAGGGGACAGGGACACGCGGTACCCACGTGACGTTGGTGCCGTTGGTGACGAATGGGTTCGTGCGAAAGACGGCGAAGGTGGTGGCCACGCACTGTCCGCGGTGACGCAGCATGCTCGCTTCGATGGCCTTTCGAACGCCGTCGGGGAGGGCGACGCTGAACTGCTTTCCATCCCACGAGTCCGTGTGCAGTTCGCGGAGGCTGTCGTTGGACGCTGCGATGGAAATCGGAGTGCGTTAGTGCGTTAGAGTTGAGCGCAATATAATGTGTTAAGAAATGGACTTACGGGGTGTCAGTATGAGTTGCACCGCGCATGCAGACGCATGCGAGAAGACAGCGGCATCCACACACAGGGAACACACTGACAGCAGAACACGCACTGACACGCAAACACACGTCGAAACACACTGGCACACAGCCGCCGCGCAGCGGGCGCACCCACATCTGAACGGGACCAGGCTGAACCAGTGACCCGACCCCTCGTAGAACACGGGCGCGTCGCACTGCAGCATGTCGTCCGCTATGAGATACGCCGCCGTCTCCGTGATCGGGAGGAGGGTGTTCGCCACACTCGGCGTCTCGCGGATGAGTGGGAGGTTCTCCGTATTGTACAGCGCATCGAGCGTATCCACCACGGCGTTCGTGTGCGACACAGTGTACAGCGCCTCAATCTTCGTCCTGTCTCCCTGCTGGGTGACAGTGAGCACACGCGAGAGCGCTCCGACCATCCCCGCGGCCGCTGCGGTGCCGTCCACGCCGGGCGTCTGCGACCACCCCGGTTGCTTGAGCACGGCGGCCATGGACGCGGTGGCGGACGCGAGGGAATTGGCGACGCGGAGTGCGTGCGTCGACATCACCGTGGAGCCCGCGGGAATGGCGGACACGGCGAGCACGAGACGGACGACGCACTGGACGGAGGAAGCGTCGAGGCCGCCCTCCACGTACGAAGGGACGCCGAGGACCTGTGTGGGCGGCCGGGTAAGTGGAAGGAATGTAGCCGTACATGTCGTGCATGTCTTCTGCATACAAGGGCCCAAGTGCATCGCACACGCACTGACGCAATAAACAACAGGCGCACGTTGCATCGCCCGGCTTCCAAACAGCATTAGAACAAGAGATGGGGAAGAAAGTCACTCTCATCCGTTCGCACCTTCAACAGCGCAAACTCGTCGCCCACGCAAATGTCCGCATTGTCCGCAATGTAAACCGAGTCGCCGACGCTCACTCTGTCGTCCTTTGCGAGCGGCGTCAGGTGCGCCATCAGGACGGCCAGCCGTGGGTTCGACGTCACCACAATCGATCCCCCGACATTGTCCAGTGACACGATGCCGCTGAGCGATTCGAGCACCGTGCGATTAACGACTACGTCGCCACCAACGTCCACAAGCACGCCGAGTCCCCCGCAGTCGCCGCCCGTCGCGGGGAGGTCGGTGAGGACAAGCGAGCCGCCGATTTGCCTGAGGGTGGGAGGGCCGTCTACTGCGCGGAGTGCGGGGAGACGCGACAGGCGCAAGTCGCCGCCAATAAATTGGAGGGAGGACACGCCGGCGATGGACGACAGGGCCGCGTTGTGGTCGAGAACAAGGGCACCGCCTGCGGACGAGATAAAACCGCGAGTGAGGGGCGACGCTATGTATTGAGGATCATAGGTGCACGCACACACACGCTCGTACGAAGTGCGAGAGGCGCACACGCACGCGCACGTCCTCGCACGCACACATCACTCAATGGGCTTACCGATGCGCAGGAGTCTCGAGAGGCCCGCGATTGACTTGAAATTTGTGTTGCGCACAATGACGTCACCCAGCACCTCGACGGCAGCCTGTGCATACATCACGACATGTTGAGCACGGCCGCGAGAGAGACATGCATCCGAAACTGACGAGTGCGAACAGAGTGCACAAGGAATCGCACGACGCCCGCAGACGCAAACAAGACACACAAGCAGAGACACAGACAGACATACAGACGGGCATACAGACGGACAGACAGCAAGAGGCGCCTCACCATGGCAGGAAGTTCGGCATCGACGACTCCGTCGATCACAAGCTGCGGGAGCATCGTGCAGCCGGCAGCCGCGACGAGCTCCGCAGCCGTTGTAACCGTTCCCCTCGGCGGAGAGCAGGGGGGCGCTGGTGGGGCTGCATCGCAGAAGGAAAAAAAGGGGAAAAAAAAAGAAAAGAAACGCGTGAGTCAAACACCCGATTCGAACCCTCGAAGTGATCCAGGCGCACCGACGACAGACGCAAATTGCAAAATGGAGCTGACGATCACCATCGTGCCACTCACCTGTCCGCAGCCGCAGTACAACAACGGCCTCCAGTCCCTTCTCCGACGTGTCGATGGGACCACAATTGTCGTGCGACCACATCGTCACGCTCACGCCCTCTCCCTCGGTGCGCTCCACCAGCAGCGTCACGCTCATGCGCCAACCGTCGTCGTTCGACAGCATGCCGCCAACAACAATGCTCTTCGACACCTCATCCACCTCTCCCTCGCACCACGTGACCAGCGAGTAGCGCACGCCCGGCGCCGACTCGGTCTCCCACACTGACAGCGAGCCTGTTCCGTCCGAGTCAATCGACAGCGCCACACGTGCGTTGATGTAGTCCACGTACGGCAGGTAAGAAGGCGCTGAGCTCGTTAGACCGCGCTCACGCACACGCGCGGAGTCCCCGCTGCGACCGGGACGGATGCCCGGTGTGATATCGCCGCCCTCGTCACCGCCGCCATCGTCCCCGCCCTTGTCCGTGCCGTCGTCGGTACCGTCGTCGTCCGGATCCCTTCCCGGGTCAATGACGCCGACGTAACTGCCCGAAAATGCAGCGATGCACGTCGTGTTGCAGTCGTCTGGCGGAGCGACGCACTCGGTTGCTGCGGGGGAAGGTCACATGTGTGAGCATGAATTTTGATCGTACCGATCACGCGCGCACACACAACAGGGACTGAATCGCCCGTGCCAATAACGAAGCGCATAACGACGCGCGTTTGAACGTGTCCGCGTGTGCGCGCGCGGGCGTGCATGTGCGCGTGCGTGCATGTGCCGCCTCTGCTCACCGCGCGTGACGGGATAGTCAATCTGGAACTCGAGCAGCCTGCCGCTCTCGGACGGCCGCGTCCCACACGCACTTGGCGTCGGCGCAATGCTAACCTGCGACCGCAAGCCCGCGCCAAAGGGCAGCCAGAGACCCACGTACGTCCCCTCGACGGGGAGCGACGGGTCCACAGCAACAAGGTCGATGTTCACAAAGTATGGCTCGGGGTCCCCTCCAATGGCCGCCTCGCGCGGCGAACAGAACGCAAAGCCCGAGAACGCCCACGTCTCGCCGCTCACCAGCCGAGCCGAATACGAGAAGCGCATGAAGGACGTCGCGCTGTCGCGTCCGCCGCCCTCAATCCAGAAGAGAAACGTCGCTGGGGCGGAGAGCACCTGCTGGGGGAGCTTGGCGTGGCGTTCGAAGCTGGTCCACTCGCCCGCGATATCGAAGGGGCATGGGCCGGTGAGGTGGTCGACGTCGCTGGAGCACACGGCTGTCGGGGGCGAACGAAGGGCACGTGAGCATACGCACTCGGATGCGTAGACGTGTGCACGCGGTGCGTGGATGCGACTGTGTGTAGGCGAGGGAGTGCAACAAGTAACAAGGACAAGCGACGAAACACATGTCGGCATCCCATTGCTGTGAGTCACCCCCTACTCACCGAAGCACTGGCTCCACGCGCCACACCGTGCCATGTCCCTCGCGTTAATGTAGCCGAGAGGACGGTCGTACAGCGCCACAGTGTCCACAACAACCACCGACTCTCCCTTCCGCTCGTGCCCGCCGGGGTGCACTACACGCGGGGCTGGACGCCGCTCCGCCGACAGCGCGCCCAGATGCAAGTCCACGCCGCCCACGACGCGGAAAGCTCGGCAGGACGCGGGCGCTCGCGGAACACGCGCGTCGAGGTAGACCTCCTCGCCGTCGACAAACGCCCTCACTGCGCCAGACAGAGCCGACCACGTGACTTGCACGTGTGCGGGGAAGGATGCCTTGAGCCCGTGCCACTGGAGGCCGTCTTCGGGCGGCCATACGTACGACGCGCATGGGTCGCCGTCGTCGACGGACAGTTCCACCGTAATGGCAAAGAGTGCGTCGCCGGCAGCAAACGGGTCGGGTCGGGGTTCGATGCCGAGGGTGAGCACGAAGCTGTTACCTTCGTCGCGATCGCCCCCGTCGGACGATGCAGTCACGACGGTCACGTGGCCCGCGGAGAGAAGGAGTGGCAGCGGCATCAGCCACAGGTCGAAGGAAACTCCCGTTCGCGGGAATTCGACGGGCGCCGACGAGCCGAGGGGAAGCGCACTGCATGACGCGCAGAGGTGTAAGTCACGGCACACGGGCAGGAACATGCATGCACGCACAAATAAGCAGCAGGCGAACGCACACGCAGTCGCCACGAGAACACTCCAAGTCCTCGCAATCAATTGGGGACTCGGCAAATGCGGGCCCTACGTACATGGAGGGCGCGAGTGCGGCACCGACAGTCCCGTAGTACTCGTGTCCGTTGAGGGAAGGCCCATTGAGGACGCCAGGCCAACCCGCTACGACACAAAGGAAGAAATAAGCCCACGCGACGAAAGGGACCGCACACAATGGGTCCGTCTGCACACAGCACGCACCCAGAGACTGGTTCCCATTAAGTGTGAGCTCGCCGTCCACAAGCGCGAACTCGGCCAAAACCGAGGGCATTCTCGCAGCGACGGCCTCGTGGTACGTCATGCCCATGTAGCCTGAATAAGGCACATCACGTGAGTGCGTGGGAACACGGCGCACCAGAATCGCTGCAAAACCACACGAAGCAAGTGACACACACACACACACACACATACACACACACACACACACACACACACACACACACACACGCACGCACGCACGCACGCACGCACACACACACACACAAACACACACACACACATACACACACACACACACACACACACACACACAGACACACAAGTGTAACGCACCGCACGGGCGTCCAGACTCTCTGTCGACCGCGTTGTCCCGATAGAGCAAGACGCCGTGGGGTGTTATGGGGCGAAAGACGTAACTACACGGGAAGAGACCAAGCGCGTCAGAATCGTGAGTAGAACGGATCTAACGCCGCCGCGTGTCCTGACATCGCCAGAATGCATACACGACACAGGCTCCGGCGCATATGCCAGCGAAGCACTCACTTTCCCTTCGCACACAGGCGCGAGTTGTTCCGTAAGATTCCCCCGCGGTCCGCTTGGAAGAGGCTGAAGCCCGACAGCGACTCGAGGAGGGGCAAATTCTCGATGCGCAGCACACCGCCAACGCGGTTGAAATATTGCAAGAAGTACTGGGAGAGGGGAATCAGGCACCACAGTCGCGAAGAAGGATGAAGCGGGCATCAACACGATCGAACAGCAGAGACAAAAAGAGGTGGGGAGGAGGGGAATCAATGTTCTTCTTTAATTTTTTTTTTAAAAAAAAAAAAGAAAAAAAAAAAAAAAAAAAAAAAAAAAAAAAAAAAAACACAAGCAAGATCTGCTGTTTCGGACAGAGTGCGCCCACTCACCGAGTCGGTGGCCACGAGGGGCTCGCCCTCCCATCCGTCCGTCCCAATGCTTAGATCCCCACGAACGGCCACGATACCGATGAGCTGTGGGGAAAACACGAGAGCACTCGTCAGTGGTGCACGCGTCGCGCGAATGCAAGTCGGCAATGAGTCCCAGTAAGCTACGCGTTCGTTATAGCGTTACAGTTTGCGTGCGTCGAGTGTCGTCGGGACACGCTATGGTTGGTCAGACGTCTCACACACCGCCGCAAGCTCGCGCGTCCTTGTGACCGAATACGATGACAAGACGCGCTTGCAATTCGCGTGGGCTTGGTCCGCCTCGCTGGGATTGCCGGGCGTCGCCACGCAGCCGTCTGCAACAGGCGGCGAGCTGGAGTTACTGTCACGCCCCATGTAAACCGAGTCTTTGTGATTGGCAAACGTGGGTTGAATGGCCCGCAGGCACCGAGTGTGCGATCAGGGGTGCGCCGAGGATCAACCGAACGTGAACATGAACGTGTCTCGCAGCTGAAACAGCAGTAGCTCAAATGCAACACACGCGACCACGTAGGAGACACAGACACATGGACTTGCAAAACAGCGCACACAAAGGCGCTGAACACACACCCGGAATGAACGCGACGGCGGCAAAGCGGCCAGGCACCACCTCCCCGCGCCACGTGACAAACGGCATAAAGTCCGCCGAGAGCAGGTCGAGTCCCTTCACTCCCGGCGGGGACAGAGGCGTTGGGAAGGGCGCCGCGTTGACACGCACAATATCACCGGAAGCGCGGAGCACCCCTCCACCCTCGCCGTCGGCAAGAGGGAGAATGTCTCCGTTGGCGCGTCCGAAACCAAAGCCCGCCCCGGAGTCATCTTGGTAGTAGGCACGTGCGTACACGTGCGTGGCCGTGTCGCCTGTGGGGTGCAGGGGGAGGTCCGATTGCGTCCACGCGAGAATGAGGGTGGGATTGCTCTCGAGGAACACGGCCGAGCAGTCGCCCTACAGAATGGCAGCGGCGCGTGTTAGGCTGTGTGTCTGGGTGGTGTGGGCGTGTGTTTCCAGTCGTCGGGTCACAAAACTCCTCGAAATGAACTGTACACAACTCGTCACGGGGTTTGTGGCAAACGAATGCAACACGACCACCGCAATGCACACAGCAGCAACAGGGCGCTGCACACTACAAAAACACGGGCGGCGGAGGCGACAGCGTACCAGTGTCCCTCTCGTCCGCGACACCACCATGTCACGCCCCATCGCCTCGCCCGTCTCATACGACACGAGCGACAACACAACCGCCGCAAACGGGGTGCCGAGTGCCGTGGTCACGTGGTCGGCGCGCACGACGGCCAGCGGCGTTGGCGCGGACAGTGCATCCGCTCTGAAAAAGGTGATGGAATGCGACGTCGCGTCCAGACACGGCGCCGCGAATATCTCCCGCGACGGTCGCGACGGCATCCACGAGAATGCGCGCACGCGGACGGTGAGGGATACCGGGTCGTAATACGATACGGCGAGCCCATAGTTCATGACGGCGGCCGCGGACATCTCACCCACAACAGCGCCGGGAGGGACGGCAAAGGACGTCACGAGCACGTCCTTCGAAGTGACGGAGCCATCCACCGGTGTGGACAAGAGAAAGAGGGCGCGGATTTCGACGCGGACGTCGGATGCGTTCGTGAGCGACGTGAGGCGCCGCTGGTAGAGAATGGCGGCGTCGGCCGCAGAGGTCGCGATCTTCGGGTACTCGCACATTTGCGCGTAGCCGGGAGGGGAGGACCCGCACAGCGTAATGTTCTGGCTCAACAGCCCGACATCCGCGAACTTGAGACCGGCGCTTTCTGTGGCGACGAGCGCGGCGCGGATGGTGGACTCTCCGCCGGCCGATGTCTCGCTCCACGTGACGAGGTAGGAGGTGGACGAGAAAACGGCAACGTCGAACGTGTCCGTGCTCGCGATGGGCGCAAAGCGGCGCGAGGAGACAGGGTTCATGGCGTTACTGAACTGGACCATCTGGCGACGGAAGAGAGAGCAGATGAGCAATGCATGTGCCCGTGTGTGTGTGTGTGTGTGTGTGTGTGTGTGTGTGTGTGTGTGTGTGTGTGTGCGTGTGTGTGTGTGTGTGTGTGTGCGTGTGTGTCTGTCTGTGTGTATGCGTGTGTGTGTGTATGCGTGCGTGCTTGCAGTGCTTGCACACAAGCATACGTGCGCGAGAGGAAGAGATAACAAGGGAATAGAAGGCAAAGGGGTACGACGCGCAAGCTCAGAATTTCACAGCGACCCACCTTGAAGAAGCTGTCGCTTGTCCTGTACACGACTGCCAGGCCCACAAATCGCGTCGCACCCCTAAAAACAGTGTCGGGGGCTGCGTCGGGCGCATCCTCAAAGACAAAGTCTGCGACGGCAATGTGGAGAAGGACATGAGACGTGTAATTGGGTTCCCTTGTGCTCCCTCTGCTCAGGCTGTCTCCTTCTCTCGCAACCGCCGTCCGCACAGTGTTAGATGCAGTCACTCGAAAAAGTCGCGTGTGCCAGGTCTTCATCGCTACCCCCTCTCTCTCTCTCCCACTCTCTTGCCAACTAATTCGCCTTCGCGCCGTCGATACACGCACTCCCTCGCACACTCGCGCAATCACCCTCGTCACTGACTAATCCCAAGCGCACACTCACTCCCTCGCACACTCGCGCAATTGCCCTTGTGTCACTGCTTCCCCAAGCACACACTCCCTCGCACACTCACGCAATTGCCCTTGTGTCACTGCTTCCCCAAGCACACACTCCCTCGCACACTCGCGCAATTGGCCTAGTCACTGATTAATACCCAAGCTCACCTTCGAAGTTGAATGCGCGCGCCCCGAGAGCGAGGGCCGCCAAGGTCACCACAAGCACTTGCACGCGACCCATTGCGAGAGAGCGAATGGACAGCGAAGGACTCGCCGTCACGCCATGTCCGACAAGTCACGCTCAAGCGGCAAAATATGGCTGCGATAGTGAAGCTCTGTGTAAGGGCACGCTAACTTTGGAACAATGGCAGAGGGCGCGTCGAGACACGGGCGTCCGTCGTAAGTTCGGAGCAAGACTATCCTGGGACAGCAGAGAGAGGAGAGAGAGGAGAGAGAAGAGGGAGGAGAGAGAAGAGGGAGGAGAGAGAAGAGAGGGAGGAGAGAGAAGAGGGAGGAGAGAGAGCACGGAGAGAAAGCACGGTAAAGCACGGGTGTTCCCTTTTTGGTGCGCCGAGTTGCCAAATGGGGAAGGTGACGATCTGGACAGTTCGTCGGACACTCCGCGGATCTCACAGTGGCGCCGCCGACAAACGAAAACTGATGGTGCGCGCAACAGGTCACTTTGCAACGACAGGGGAGGCGTACGCGAGGTATGCTCGGGGGTTGGGCGATGTCGGTGCGCAGTGGGAAACTTCTAAATGCAAAACGGCCGAGACCGAGCCGGTGCCAGCCGAGCACGGTGTGCCCGTGCGGGACCGCCGGCTGCAGCCGGCGGCGTTGGATCCCTCGGTCGGTCCAAGCGGCGCCCGACGCTGGCGACCAGCAAAAGGACCGAAGGCTCACGGCAAATTACAGCTGCAGCTACACAACACCTGCGCGGCCCGGCCGTTCTAATAACGGCGTAGCCGATGCCGGCTTACTCATTGCAGCCACTCAGTGCGCACCGACCAGTTCCCATTCATTTCTAACCTGGTTAATCCCGGGTCGGCCACTGAGGAGTCTGCATTGCTTAGATGACGCCCTTCTTGAGAATGATGTTGCCGTAGTGCACCGTCTCGCTGTAAGTGCAAATACGGCATGGGATAAGCGACACATATGGGCAAGATGGGATACTGGCAGACTGGCAGCACCAACAGTGACGGTGCCATGAGTGTCACACACCTCGTGGCCACAACGGCAAAAGCCTTCTTGGCGCGCTCGTAGAACGCAAATCGCTCCACTTCCTCAAAGGGAACCTGCCCAAGCCCCATTCAGATGAAGACGCAACCATGCACTCTACCCCTTGCATCGCCAACGTCCACACACACAGAAGTGAGTGGCCTTCTGCAGCGTAGTATGCCACGCACCTCCTTCCCCTCCGACTCGCGCACAAGGCGCTTGTAGACGTCCCACACGGGCACCTTCAGGCCCTTTGCCGCATCACTCGGCACCAGCTGCATCGTGGCCACCTGAACCAACAACAGTGCAGTCAGAGCATGCACGACTGAAAGATGCGGCGCAGCGGACGCACGCAACCCACCGGCTTTTCAACGTACTGGTCGAGAGGGAAGAGCTTCAGCACGGCCTCGAGCAGAGCGGGGATGTTGTGGCCTGCACGGCCGCACTCGTTGCTTAGTCCCCCGGTCGGACACGTCGCATGGTGACAAGCGATATCACTGGCAGGTTGCGTGGGTGGCGTTGCTCAAGTGCGGGTGTAGTCACTAATACTAAGACAAGCACATGCACACGTGCGTGCGTGCGTGTACACGTGGGCAGTGTGACGCACCATCGGCTCGAATGAGAATGTGCTTTGCGCACGTCTCCGCAGGGAAGTTCGAGTCGCCGAAGACTGCAACGGCAGGCAATCAATGTTTACCATGGGTGAGACACACGATGGCAAGTAACGTCAGCGTAACGCAGCATGCACGCACCGATTTCGTCCCCGTGGCCCATGCGCGCGAGTGCATTGAGCAGCTCGGGCGAGAGGATGGTGGGGATGCCCTTCAGCTGGACCATTTTTTTTCACTCTGTGCAAGTAACAGGAGGGAGTCTCCTCGTTCCGGGAAATGGCTCCGTGTGAATACTACCGTATGGAAGGCGTCCTTACGTGCGGAAATAAACAGTGAACTTGAGATTAGCAGTGGTGCGCTTGAGCGGAGGGCCCCGTGAACCCTACGTCATCCTACTAAATAGCCACACCAAACTCTGTACGATGAACTTCTGTATTAAAGCCGGGATGATTTGTCCTCCATTTAGACAGCACATGCACTCCGCCTGTGTTGCACGAACATTCTTATTTAGTATGCAATCTGAGCAATCCGATCCGTCGTATCGGAGCGTGGTGCTCCACATCGCTCCAACTTCAAACCCCTCTCGCACACAGCCATGCTTCGTTCGCTAGTCAACGTGCAAGCCATGCGCTGTGTCTCCCAGCGTGTGTAAGCCTCCCCTGTTCTGGCAACCCAATCGCTTCGTGTCTCTTCGCGCGCTTCATTGACATCTCCGAGTGCGTGGGCACGGTCACTTGCCGCTGCCATGTGGCGCTGAGCGCGGCGCCTGCAAACGAGCATGGCGACAGTCGCGCGCGTCGCCGTGCGTGCAGGCACTGCATGTCGCGCGCGATCTGCCTTGCGGCTGTTCAGCGAAGGGCCTCCGCGAAGGGCCGTATTTACACGCGTGTCACCGCGGCACACGTGGGCTGCCAGTGACAGTCGTCTGCCATGCCCTGCGCACGTGTTGCCTGTGCAGTCTCGCGCGCCGTCGTTGTCTGTGATTGCGAGTCGATCAACGCACACGCACGAGACTGCGCTTTCGCCCGCACACGAAGACGCGCACGGTCGGCTGATGCGGCGCATTAAAGATGCGGTGGCGAGGGCCGACATTCTGACGGAGGGGAGCGTCGCGGCGCTGCTGGAGGAGTGCTGCGCGAGTGCGGACGTCGAAGCGGCCGGCGCACTATGGAAGGGGTGGGTATCTTGTGTGTGCAATGCAGCGGTGCTGTGAATTTGCTGTGTGGCCTGTGGCTGAGAATTGTGCGCTCGGTCTTCAGGGTGAAGGGCGCGGGTTTCGTTCCCACCGTTGCGCACCACGCCATCTTGACCCGTGTGCACACTGCCTCCTATGCATCGAACGAGCGCGGCAAGGCGAAGGTAATTGACTGGACCTTCAGTATAGCGTATGCCTTACGTGTTGGTGGGCGTGCGTGGGCTGCGATTGCGTGTCAGGCGCATTGTGCGCGTGCGTGCCATGTATTGTGTGCGTGCGTGCGCGCGTATGTGCATCTGGCCGTGTGCTCACGTGAGTCTCTGGGCGTCGCAGTTGAAGGAAGCCCTCGAGGATTATGACAAGGCACTCAAGGTGTGTAATGCGGCAATGTGCGGCGCTCTTTCTCTGCTTCAAACAGACGGGCGCACGCATGCACACATGCACGCACGCACAACACGGCCACACTGATTATGTGGTTAGTGCCACTTTTGCTCGATTTCGCAACCACCAAACCGACAGTCCACCGACACACTCCCCATTTGCTGCGCCAGGAACTCAACACGGACGAGTGCGTGGGCGCACTTCGCCGCCTGCGCCGCCTCGGTGGTCCCACGACAGACGCGATGATCCTTTCTGCGCTGGACGTGGGCATGATGTCATCGGGGGCAAAGGGTGTCCGGACTGTGTGGGGCAATCTCGCCTTTCTCGGTGTGTGGCCGCCCAACCCATGTGGAACGCCCTGTCCGTACGGTGCAGATAAGGCGTCTTTGCCTGTAGTATTGTGTGAATGTGTCTGTGCGTACGTGTGCGAATTGTGGGGCGCCACGTAATCCCTCCTTTTCGCTGAATGCATTCCCCTCAGGTTTCCCGCTCACGCCGGCCATTCGTCGCCACCTCATCGAGTGCTGCGTGATGCCGAACGTTTTGCCAGACGACGCCTTTGGGGTTTTCGACGACATGGAGCTCACGTGGGATGCCGTCTACGCTGTCCCTCGGCGCACCCTCGATAAGGCGGCCATGCTCCTCGTCACGTACTTTGCGGATCGGAGGAAGCCGGGCTTCGCGTGGGACGCGTGCGAGTACGTGTGCCACCGAGGCATTGGAATTGAACCGACGCTTGCCGTGCGTACCGTCAAGGCGCTCGCGCTCTGTTCAGTGCCCAAAGCGGCTCTCGCTCTGTTGCAACACGCGGCGAAGAAGGGCGCGCTGGCGACGAACAGCATGTCCGGATGCATCTCGCACGTGATGCACGCGTGCGTCAGGTCGAAGGACGTGGATACGGTGCGAGAGCTCATCGTTCTGCTGGAGACGCACCGAGCTCTGCAGCCGCGGATAGTGGCGTATCAGGTGCGTGGCCGTTTGGCCTGCGATGCTGTGTTGTGCGGAAGGTATTGAAACGATGGGGTTTGTGACGAGCGGCGCAACGTTGGCCTGTAGCACTGTCGCGTTGTTTGCGCGATGTAACGCGTCGCCCTTTTCGCAGTGGGCCTTTCGCGCGCTTGCGTCTGCGGGCGACGCCGAGCTGTCCCTGCGCCTCTATGCACTCCTCCGCACATCGGCGCATTTCAAGCGGGCGGTTACATTTGCGGATATGCAGGAAACAGACCCGGCTTTGAGCGGCGGGAAGAGCGAAATCCTGCAAGTCGCGCACGGGCTCGCCGACGCATTTTACCTCCTGTCGCACGTGAACCGCGTGGACGCCGCATTGGCGGTGCATAGAGACGCGCGGTCGCTCAAGCTGCTCCCGCTCGAGTACGGTTACGCCGAGTTTATGGAGAGCTGTCTCGGCGCTGGCGACCTTGAGAGTGCGGAGGAGGTTTGTGCGCTGTGCGGAGGAGGTTTGTGCGCTGGGGCTGTGGTGTGCTTGTGTGCGAACCCTTGTCGAGTGTTGTTTGAACTCGCGGCTGGCGGGTGTGCATCTGCTTGTGTGCATCTGTCGCACTCTTCTATTTCTGCCACTGCGGATGTCTCGGGGCATCGTCGTACCACTGGCCACCATCTTCGCACTCGTTGAGCCGCTGTGTATGTCGTGAGGCAGTTACGGGTCTGAGGGCTATTTTTCACTTTGGAGATTTAGCGTATTTGTTGCCCTTCGCTCACACGCACATACGCACCCTAATGAATGTCCCATCTCGCGCCCACCGCAGGCATGGCCCACTGTCCTCCACTGGCTCTCGCGCAACGCAGAATCGGCGTCTCGCACGCACAGGAGAAAGTGGCTTCGGCGCGAGGACCTTCCCGAGGGCGTGCTCGATGCGGCCGCTGCGATGGTGTGCCTGCGCGGATTTTACGACTCGGATTCGGTGGGCCGTAGCGAGGCCTCGGTTGCACCCGATGCCGTCCGCATGATAGTTACGCCGCCCCATGACGCGCTGTCGACAGCCGCCAGTGCCGCCGGTGTCCCGCCGTGGGATGTCCTCGTCCACGTTTGCGCCTCGTTCGTGCGGTTGCGGCGACGCGCGCGTGAACTCTCGCTTCCCGAAGCGGGGCCGAGCGGCTCGTGGCATTCGCTGCGCAGGCTTTCCTCGCGCTTCATCCCACAGTGGGCGCGGAGGTCGCGTGCCAGCGAGGAGGATGAGCGGCGGGCGACCGAGGAGGCCGCCGCTGCGTCTTCTCTGGTGGATTCGCACATGGAGAAGGTGCTCGCGGCGCTCGTGCCGCACGTGAGGCCCGCCGTCCCGTTCGGCGGCTCTGCTGCGGCGGGGACGGTCCGGTTGCAAGGCGCGCCTGTGGCGTTTGAGGACGATCCCGGAGGACAGGGCGAGGTCGGTCCAGCGACGGACGCCGGCCGCTATCGTCCCCAGGGGCGCGGGGAGCTGGACGGTGAGCCTGCGGACAGTGAGTGGACGCGCATGCGCGCTTCTCGGCGCAGAGCACTCTCCCAGGACGCTCCGCTGGACCCGTGGGCTGCGCAGGAAGAAGATTCGCCAACGGAACGGGACGATGGGGGCATCGTGGCGTCAACGGCAATCCCCGGCGTGCGCCGCGAGGAGTTTGACGAGGGCGGGCCGGCCAAGCGCGGGGCGGCGCTGGGTAAGCTTAGTGAAGACGAGACGGTGGCATTTCTGCTACGGTGCGTCGCGGACGTGGTGGAACTCGAGCCGCAGGACGGGCGGGCGCTGGCGTCTGTGCTGTCCAAGTGCGGAATGAGGCCGCTTGGGAACGCGTGGGTGCAGTTTCTGTTCTGCGGGGTGTTCGTTCGGTGTTTGTGGTGAAGTGCGAAACGCCGCGCATCTGCGTCGGTTGTTATCTCCTTGTCTGTCGCTGCGTCTCTTTGTCGTTGTGCTTCACCTTGTTTTTGACTCGAGTTTAATTCCTTACCGCGCTAATTTTCCGGTTTGTGCGCGCGCAGCACTGCGAGCTTCGTCGCGTCGCTGTATGCGAACTTGGGCGACGTGAAGGGTGCGCGCGAGTGTGCCGACGCGATTCTATCGTCCGCACGCGTTGCGCCGGATTCCGTAACCGTCGCATCGATTGCGAATGCCTTTGCGACATCGCGCGACTTCGCCGGCGCCCTTCAGTTCGTGCGGTCCGTGCCCGGCATGCGCTCGCACACGAACGTGCTGTCGACCCTTCTCAAGGCGTGTGCGGCCGACAGGGGAACACCCAGCGCCGCGCTCTTGAAGGAGGCTCGGCGGCTGTGGCGTGTGGTGACCAGCTCCGGGGCGCGTCCGGACACTGTGGCCTATCTCGCGATGCTGCACGTGCTCGTGAGGCACGGGACCCCTGAGGAAGCGATGCGCTGGATCGAGTCGATGGAGGCCACGGGCGTGCCGGTCGGGGTTGCGGGGTGCGTGCGAGATGTGCTCGGAATGATAGCAGCGTCTGTAGTGTCGTGCTGGTGCTAGGACCACTGTGTATCTTTGGTGCGCGGTTGTGTTGCTCAAAGGACAGCCCCGACAAGCCAACTGATGCCGCTCTCTCTCCGGACGCGCAGGTTCACCCAGCTGCTTCACCAGCACTCCAAAACGCACGGCGTGCGGGGCATTCTCGCCGTGAACAATCTTGTCGTGGTCGCGGAATCGTCGCAAACCGACGCGCTGGGACGGCGTCGCGTGCGCTTTGGGGACGAGGCGCCGGTGACGCGCGACTTTGTTTATTACGCCTCCATGATTTCCCGCTGCCTCGCGTGCCTGCGCCAGATACTGGACGCGGATGCCGCCGCCGTCCGCGCGCCGTGGAAAGCGCCGCCGGTGGAGGGTCTTGCTGTGGACGAGCGCGGGTTCCCTTCCACGCCTAGCGAGTCCACGGTGGAGGTTCAACAGTCAGCTGAAATCGCCAAAGCGGAAACTCACAGTGGTGACGCGGACCGCGCAACGGATGTGCGTGGTAATGCTACGACAACGGAGGGTCACAGCGCCCCGCATGCGCGGGTTAAGGCGACGACGACGGAGGGTCAGCTGCTCGAACGGCTAGCGCGGACGGCGTTTGACGGCGCAATGGAGTGCCTTACTGGCACCCGCTCTATGGGGCGACGGCGATGGGGCGGGATGGAAGGGGTCGGTGCATCTGTGCGCACAAGACACTGCTCTCTCTCTCTCTCTCTCTCTCTCTCTCTCTCTCTCTCTCTCTCTCTCTCTCTCTC
>CALSCQ010001164.1:0-17480 GCA_943704525.1 Pigoraptor vietnamica | reverse complement strand
GGGGGGGGGTACGTGGGTGGGTGTGCGCACGTGTGCTGCGTGTGCGTCGGTGTGTGTACGTGTACGTTTGTGCGCGCACGTAGGCGTGTGTTCGTGCGCGTGTTCGTGCGTGTGTTCGTGCGTGAGTTCGGGAGTGAGTTCGAGCATGCGTGTGTTTCGTTGTGTGTGTGGCATCGTATCCCCTCAATCGCACGCCTGCTCCCCTGCTGCAATGCAGTTTGCACAGCTTCTCTCCGAAATCGGCTTCCTTCGCCCGCACCTGACTGTGCGATGGATGGAGCGCGCCGCCCGGATGTCCGAATCGAACGCCGACGGTGCGCTTCCTTGTGCATGTGCGCACGTTGGCAAATTCTCCCGTTCTCTTTCGTGTTTATCGTATGATTCGTAGTGTTTCGTTTGAGGAAAAGTGGCGTGATAATCTCTTACCTCTCCGCTTGTGGACTTTATTGCTCTTTTGCGAGAAGGCGTCGCCGACGGCTGTGGCGAGGTCGTCAACGAGAACTGCCGCAACGACGCACTTGTCCGCGCCATCCTCTGCGCCGCCCTTTATCCCAACGTCGCGAAGATCGAGGCGCCCCCCGGAAGGGCGAAGGTGGCAATGCGCGCGATGTGTGCTGCTTTGTGCTCTGTCTCGCGCACCGGAGAGATGGCTGGTTAGCCCCAAGTTGTAGGCTTGTGTGCCCTTACTGTACAACAGACGTGAGAGAGGGAGAGAGGGAGTGGAGGAAAGAGAGCTGGATGGACGGACAGATGATGCAGACAGGTGCCGTGCAGAGTGAGATTACCTGCGCCCCTCACCCTCATGGCGTCGTCCGCAGGTGTCCTTTGAGCAGATCGCATTCCGCGACCGCGGCGGCGACGTCTCCATCCACCCGGCATCGAGTAACAGCAAGCAAGACAGGCTCGCCCAGTGGCCGTACCTCGTCTACCACGAGAAGGCACGTGCGCGTCGTGACAGTTCGCATGCATGCACATGCGCACGTATGCGACCGTATTCTTTCGTAGACGACTTCATGCAGACGCGTGCACGCAACTGTATCTGGCACCGCGTTCTCACCCGTGCCCATCGCAGGTGAAGACAACGAAGGTATATCTGCGCGACTCGACGGCCGTCGGCCATTACGCGCTGCTATTCTTTGGCGGGAAGCTCACGCTCAAGGAGAAGGACCAGGTTATCGCCCTCGGCGATGGTGCGTGTCCGCCGTTTACGTGCGCGCGTGTATGCGTGCGTTCGTGTACGATGTGCGTGTGCGCGTGAGTGTGTGTGTGTGTGCTTTATGGTGTGCGCGTGTGCGTGCCGGAACCATCGTTTCCCATTTTGTGCGTGTCAGGCGTGTGTTTGTTTGCGATGTTCTACGTAAGCAGGACGGCGGTGCACCCACCCAACTCATCCCATCCCTTCCCACACAGGATGGATCCGCGTGCGCTCAACGGCGCAGGTGGCGTCCCTCATCTCCAAGTTGCGCCGTGAGCTCGACGCCGTCCTTGCGGCCAAAGTGGAGCGTCCGGACAGACCCGCGCCGAACGAAGACGCGATCATTGACACGATCGCCCAGCTGCTCGTCGAGGGGAAAGGGCCCTCGCACGCGTGAGCACTAACCACGCCGCGCACGTTCTTCTCTGCTCTCGGGGCCCTCGCACGCGTAAGCACTGACCACGCTGTGCACGTGCTTCTCTGCTGTCGGGGCCCTCACACGCGTGAGCGCTGACTCTGCTGTCGGGGCCCTGGCACGCGTGAGCGCTGACTCTGCTGTCGGGGCCCTCGCACGCGTGAGCGCGCTAATCGTGCGTGCACGTGCTGCTCTGCTGTCTCTGTCGGAGTGCACGTATATTTCAGCCACGCGTTTCTGTCTGTTGTTTTGCGCTGGTCGCGAAACAGACATGGCTACTAAAATGGTTACGGCAACCTCACAGTCCAAAAAAAAGAAAACTAATGGAACATGGTATAGGAGCGTACGCGCTATGTATGTACAACAAAATTGGAAATCAACGCCTCCACGCGCACGCACGCACGCACGCACGCACGCATGCCAAGCATGTAAGAGCGGTATATCGAAACACCAACGAAATCAATTTTCGCCAGCGCGCCAAGACTCAGTGCGAAAGAGTGCCCACAGGAGCAGAGCGGCGCCTCACTCGTCGTCGCTTGCGGGCGTGCACCACTTTGTCGGCGATATGCTTCCCGATATCTCGCAGTGGGCCTCGCCGTGCATCACGGGAATGTACCACTCGCACATCAGAAACTGGCCGTTCGGCGTGTAGGGATAGCGCTGGTACGACACGTTGCAGTCGTCTGGGAGGCCGAGGTTCACGCACATGTCTACGAGCTTGGCAGGACACGGGGGGAACGTGCACGGGAGCCCCTCCGCGCACATCTCACCGCCGACGCTCTTGCACAGCGCAATGTCTCCCGCGGCGGGCGTGTTGGGCATCTGATACAGCGCACCGCACGTGCCCTCGTCCCATGCTTCGCTGCAATTCGTGGTCATTGCCACGGGGCAACGGGGGCTGTCTGAGACGGGCGGGCGCGCACACGACGACGCGATGCACGCGAGGAGGACGGCGACAGCGGCAAGCACCGCGGCCACCCTTGACAGCGCCATCGGAGAGGATGGAGTGCGTGTGACACAGGGGCAACACAGGGACGACGCTTTTTTAGAGGATGCGCATTTTTCAGTGCAAGAGGGAGTGAATCGTTCGTGCGAAAGGAGACTGATGCGCACTGCGGGAGAAGATTCTTGGGGTCATCCCCCACCACTGAGTCACGTGCTGACCACGGCGTTTTTACTGCTTCTGTTTTCAGTATTTCTGTTTTTGCTTCGTTGCACCGGCGCCCCCTTGAGTACACGCAGACCCGTTAACGTCGGAACCAACAATGGACGGGCACGCTCCTCTCTCTCCCTAACGAGCTTCTCGCTTCAGTGGCACATTGCGCCGTACCTTGCCCCGGCTCCGGACTGGCCGCCCGTGCCGACTCGCCGCCGACCCCGGGGCCGGCGCCGTGCCGACGGGCTGCCGAAGGGCCGACTGGCTCAGCCGGCCCAGTGGAGTGCTGGTGCTTCGCCGCGACTGTTCGTATCCGCTCCAGCGCACCGTTGCCAAAAAGTACACTGTTGTCGACAGCGACGGATTTCCGCGTTCTCATCACACGGCAAAGACACTCCGGCCGCGTGACCGTCCGAGCCTCTGCCGATCCGCCGGCGCAGTCAGGCAACGAGCGCCAGGCCGGCATTGATGCCAGTGCGGATCACGGACCTGGCTGTGCCGAGCCGAAGTGCCACTGTGGCCGTCGACGTCGACCGGTTCTTTGGCCGGTTTCAGTGGCGAGTGTCAGTTGCCGCCGGCCGCCGGGACGTCCGACATCTGCGCGCGGCCGGCTGATAGCGAGGGAGTCGGCTGAGTCGGCGACGACTGACACACTCAGTCTGCCGTGAACAGCGAGCACTGTCGGTGAAGTAAGGTGCGCGCGGTGTTCATGATTATTGCATCCGGAGTACTGTAGTTTTCGGCGGCTGACTCACTACAGCCCGGCATACTGACGGCGACTGACTCGAACTCAGTAATTCAGTTGAAGTGATCGGCACTGCACCGGGCCGTTTGCTTGAGCTTGTAAACGCCGCCGACGGCGCAGAAACATCTCGGATTCCTCAGCGGCCGTTGACGGAACAGCCGGGCACTGATCGGCACCGCCTGACACACAAGGCCGGCATGGCCAACACATATGTCAGCTCAGTCTCGCCGGGGGTCGATTTGGTGCATCCGTCAGTCCAACGGCTCAGGCATGTCGTTGAGGGACGGCCGAGTGGCCGGCCGGCTTTCTTTACCGCTGCGACGAGGGCCGATACGGCTGAATCAGTGCGTCGGTAAGCCGAAAAAGGTGAGCGGCTTCAATGTCAGGAACTGAACTGGCGCCGCCGAAGCCAGGCCCGGCCGGTACAATTTTGTAACTGAGTATGGTCGCGTGATTCTCTCACGTGATGGGACCACGATTTTATTTTTGCCACGGGGCTCAAAGCAGCCGGCGCAAGAAGCTCGGCTGAGTCTGTTGCTGAGCATCGCCACAATGCCAGTCCTGGAAGTTTTGATAGGGGGCGCCCTCGCGGGGCTCGGAAGCGCCCTCGGGGGCCTATTCGCCGGTAGTGGCGTGCAGGCGGGAGCAACCAGATTGAGTTGTGCTGTGGACGAGGCCGAGCGACAACTTGCAGCCAACCTGAACGCCGCGGCTAATGAGGCGGCGGTGCGCGTCGCGAGTGCTCACCGCGATGCTGCCATCACGATTGCGAACGCGGCGATTACCGGGTCCGACATTCATGGACGCCACGTCGCCGCCGCGATTATCGCGGCGGGGGACGACATCGCCGATGCGGGTCGTGTCGCTGTCACCACGCTCGCGACCGAGCTTCGTACGCACGCCAACAATGCGACTGGGGCCTTTCAAACGGCGGCGGCGGCCTTGACCGCGGAGATTGCGGACTTCAACAAGCGCGTGACGGCTGCGGCGTGGACAATTGCGGCTGGGGCCCTGTTCGGATGCGGTCTCGTTGCGTCGGTTATACTCGGCGGCATCGTGACTGCCGTCTTCATTCTCGACCCCAATATCATTCCCTCCGCGACCGCCGCCGTGGTGACGTGGCTCACCATGGCGCAATTCAGCGCCGTACATATGTTCATTGTTTCGATAGCGGCAGTGTTCTCCACGGCGGTGTGGTACCAACTCGATTGCTTCCGTCGTGCGTGGTATGACGTGCAGCTCGAACGAGCCCTCGTGCGACTGCGGCTGGGTCAGCAGGAATCGTTGACGACGCGTCTGAACGTCGCACTGGCGAATCTCAACACTCGAATAGAGAAGCTCGAGTCAACAGTCGCGTCGTTCGGCGTCGAATTTCGTACGCGCCGGATTGTTTTCCTTGCCGTGGAGAAGGCCGCGACGACCACGCCCACGAAGACCGTTGGGCACTCGGACTGCGCAACGACCAGCTCGCTCTTTGCAACTTGAGCGCGACTGCCACTCAGGGGGGATATACGTTTCGAAACGTCTCGCGTCCCGTCGACATCCTGCAAGGCTGGTCCGACGACATGCAAACGCTCTCGGCGCCCATACTGTCTTCGCCCACTCTCATGTTGTCGGACCACTGGAAGCTTACCCGGGGGCCGAATTCGGCCAGTACCACAGTCTCCTTGCGATACGACCACAAAATCCAACCCGACACGGTATTTTATTTCCACCACGACCAAACCCAAGGCAACGTTGTAGTTCAGCCGAGCCTCCACTGGCAGCTTTGGGGATCACAGTTGGTCCGCTCGGCGAAGCAGCAGCAGTACAAATGAATGCCAATGTACTGTTCAGTATCAAAGACATATTCAACGTTCACTGGGCCAGGCCTTCAGTTTCCCGTCAGACGAGGGTGTGTGACATTGCGGTAATCGACCGCCAGCCTGCGTCGCTCCGCCGCGGTTTTCTGCGCGTAAGAAAGACAAGCGGCGCACCAACGGCACCCATCTCCAAAGTGGTCACTTCATTGCGCGTCATTGTCTCCGTGGCCAGCGCAACCTCAGCCCGGTCCGTTTCCGCCGTTGGATCTCAGTTTTTCGTTCGGATGCCAGTCACTCACTATCTCTTTCCGGCACGGTCTTCCTGGTTCAGCCGTGCGCGCCAGTCCAGTCTCGCCATCGCTACCGTTCCGAGGACCGCACCATGCGAGCCATTACCTCCCCCACTTACTGCTCGCCAACAGCATGCAGAGGCGACCGTCAGTGCCGAAAACTGAGACGCCGGCGCCCGGCGGCTGCCCAAGCAGAGTACACGCACTTCGCTAACGCGGGCTCGTCGTTCACCAACCTTAGCTTCCTGTGCGGCTCTCTTCTCCTCCTCCTGTTGTTCGCGCTGCACCAACTCCGACTTTCGCATCAGTGCGCATCATGATTCCTTTTTGT
Organism: Pigoraptor vietnamica; assembly: GCA_943704525.1. Taxonomy (NCBI): domain Eukaryota; class Filasterea; order Ministeriida; family Capsasporidae; genus Pigoraptor; species Pigoraptor vietnamica. Next base: position 11,546 of record CALSCQ010001164.1, on the reverse strand, counting down.
CTTTTCGGCTTCAGACGCTCCGGCCTTGCAATTGGAGAGGCATCTCCGGTCAGTGATCGTCACGGCTGAAGCGAAGCCGGTGCACTGTCACTTCAACGTGTGTGCAGAGTTTAAGTCAGTCGCCGTCAGTATTCATGCGGGCTGAGTCGGCGTCCGGATGCAACACTGCGACACCGTACCTTCAGTTACTCTGATGCGGCTCGTTCAGCAGTGCCGTGTCGCCGGTTGCCGGCCACCGTCACTCGGAACTCCCGCCACTGTCGGCCTCGAGCTCCACTGGCATTTCCCGCCTCGTTTCAATCTGTGAAGTCGACATCATTGTCATTTGGTCGTCACGCACTGCTTCGTCGGTGTTTATGCACAGTGTGTGTGCCGGTCTGTCGTCAGTCGTCCCGGCCTGGACTGAGCGAATTCCCAAAGGCCAAAAAACCTTTTGGATCTGACGTCACGTGGGGGACCAGTGCCCCGATCACGTGCCCGGCCGCGTGTAAAATTTCGTTTTTTCATCCTCTATCTTTTTGTTTGAACTGACGCCATCGAGCACTTTAGCTCCGCGACTAACAAATGGACGAACGCACGCTCCTCTCCCTCCCTGACGAACTCTTCGCTGTGCACATTGCGCCGTACCTTGCCCCTCCGGAGGCCCGCGCATTCGCGCACACGTGCGGTCGACTGCTGCGGGCGCTTCGCCGCGAGCGTCTGTATTCGCTCAAGCGCACCGTTGGCGAAAAGTACGCCCTCGACAGCGAATTCCGCACTCTCGTGACGAACGTACTCCCACGTGACAATCTCTGCATCTCACTGAGCCGCGCCGACCTTCGATTTGATAAACAGGCTACATCTGCGCTTGGCGGTGTGCACATGCTCGACCTCAGCGGCTGTGGACAACTGACGGACGTTTCTGCGCTCGGCGGCGTCCACACCCTCAACCTCAGCGGCTGTGGACAACTGACGGACGTTTCCGCGCTCGGCAGCGTTCACACACTCAACCTCAGCCGCTGTGAGGAACTGGCGAACGTTTCTGCGCTTGGCGGCGTCCACACGCTCGACCTCAGCGGCTGTGGACGATTGAAGGACGTTTCTGCGCTCGGCGGTGTTCACACGCTCAACCTCAGCGGCTGCTACCAAGTGACGGACGTTTCCGCGCTCGGCGGTGTTCACAACCTCAACCTCAGCTGCTGTCCGTTCCAACTGACGGACGTTTCTGCGCTCGGCGGTGTTCACACGCTCAACCTCAGCCGCTGTGAGGAACTGACGAACGTTTCTACGCTCGGCAGCGTGCACACGCTCGACCTCAGCTACTGTAGCCGATTGACGGACGTTTCTGCGCTCGGCGGTGTTCACACGCTCAACCTCAGCTGCTGTAAGCGACTGGCGAACGTTTCTACGCTCGGCACCGTTCATACGCTCGACCTCAGCTACTGTCTCGGGCTGACGAACCTTTCTGCGCTTGGCAGTGTTCATACGCTCAATCTCAGCGGCTGCGAGCAACTGTCGGACGTTTCTGCGCTCGGCGGCGTTCACACGCTCAACCTCAGCGGCTGTCGCCAACTAAGGGACGTTTCTACGCTCGGCGGCGTTCACACGCTCAACCTCAGCGGCTGTCGCCAACTAGGGGACGTTTCTGCGCTCGGCGGTGTTTACGCGCTCAACCTCAGCGGCTGTCACCAACTAAGGGACGTTTCTGCGCTCGGCGGCGTTCACACGCTCAACCTTAGCGGCTGTAGCCAACTGGCGGACGTTTCTGCGCTCGGCGGTGTTCACACGCTCAACCTCAGCGGCTGCGAACAACTGACGGACGTTTCTGCGCTCGGCGGTGTTCATACGCTCGACCTCAGCAACTGTAGCCGACTGACGAACGTTTCTGCGCTCGGCGGTGTTCACACGCTCGACCTCAGCTATTGTTTTCAACTGACAGATGTTTCTGCGGTCGGCGGCGTTCACACACTTCACCTCAGCTGGTGTGAGCAACTGACGGATGTTTCCGCGCTCGGCGGCGTTCACACGCTTGACCTTAGCTGGTGTCGTAAGGTGACGGACGTTTCTGCGCTCGGCGGCGTTCACACGCTCAACCTCGGCGGTTGCGAACAAGTGAGGGACGTTTCTGCGCTCGGCGGCGTTCACACGCTCGACCTAAGCTATTGTTTCCAACTGAAGGCCATTTGTGCGCTTGGCGGCGTTCACACGCTCAACCTCAGCGGCTGCGAACAACTGGCGGACACGCTTGACCCCTAGCAGATGCGAACAGCTGATCGAATGGTTCTGCGCTCGCCGGCGTTCGGACGCTCAACCTCAGCGACTGTAGCGCTGTCGAACGTTGTCGCGCTCGCTGCGTGTGTGCGTACGTGATGCGCTCGCTGCGTGTGTTTGTGCGTGATGCGCTCGCTGCGTGTGTTTGCACGTGATGCGCTCGCTGCGTGTGTTTGTGCGTGATGCGCTCCCTAAAGCGTGCGAAGGCCACATTAGGTACCAGGTCAGTCCCGTGGGACAGTTATGATGTTACGTAGGAGATGATGTCCAGGCACGGCGAGCAACGCTCTCCTTTAATGCTCAGAATACAAGGCCGACGCGCGCGTGCACAAGCTGCGCCGTGTCAACCAACAGCGCTGTCGCGGCCGCGGCCTCGTTGGCGCCGGAGGTCCGAGGCGAAGTCGCGCAATGAGGGGCGGCTAAGTATGCTGTCGCGCGACCGCCTGAAAACACGGGCAAAACTAGTAAGTTCCTCATTTCATAACAATAGCCGCCAAGGAATAGGCGAGAGTGAGACTCAAATACTCTTTGCATTGCACCCCAGGCATTGTCTGTACAACTGCGTGCAAGTGAATTGCGGTGCGAACAGACTGAAACGAGACACGGAGCAAAGTTACTGTTTTTCCCGGACGCCCACTTGACTGTCTCCGACCGGTGCCTCAAGTAGGGGTTGTTCAGGCGCCTGAACCCCGCCACGGACTCATCACCGGCTTTTTTTGGCGGACATCGATGAATTGACCGGCTCCGAGCGATGTCGGTAGACAGCCGCACTCGCCGGTTATGATAGCTGAGCATGGCCGGGTACACTTGCGAAGGTCGGGCCTGATAAGCACTGACACTGCATTCCCCCACACCTGACGCCAACTGAAGCGCGCACACACTGACCCCCCCCCCCCCCCCCCCCCCCCCCCACACACACACACACCGGCACACACACGCTGCAAACACCCGGCACCGGCTAACACCAACTTCGTCCACAAATATTTAATTACTGGCCTACTGAGGCTTTTCCATCAGTCAGACGGGGATGACGTTGCGGTAATCGACCGCCAGCGTCGCTTCGCCGCGGCCATTTCTGCGCGTTACAAAGACAAGGGGCGCACCAGCGGCACCCATTTCCAGCGTGGTCAGTTCGTTGCGCGTCAGTGTCCCCGTGGCCAACGCAACCCTCAGCCTGTCCGTTTCCGCCGCGATCTTTTTCGTTCGGATGTCAGCCTCACTTTCCAGTCTCCCGGGTGCAGCAGTGCGCGCCAGTCGCGCCATCGCTACTTCCGTGGGACCGCACCATGCGATCCATTAGCTGCGCCACCGACTGCCATGCCCCAATAACACGCAGAAGCGTCAAGACAGATCAGTGGAAAACGATGCATGCGCAAGCTCGGCCCTCAGTATAATTACAGTAGCTGACTGACTGATAGGCACTTGGCAAACTGTCGTTCACTGACCTGCGCAATTCTCTTGTCGTCCTCCTCTTCTTCGCGCTCTGCCAATTCCGCCTTTCGCATGCGCACATTCTCCCCTTGTACCGAGCCCGTTTTTGTCTTTTCTTCAGGCGCTCCTTGCAATTGGAGAGGCATCAGATCGTCAAGCCGGAAGCCCGGTGCATCACTTCAGTGTGCGCCGGTTTCGAGTCAGTCGCCGTACAAAACTGGTGCCGCGGGACCGAGTGCGGCGGCCCGGCGCAGAACGGAATGGCTTAGTGAAACTGCCCGACGAGCTGACAATGCAACACACCTTACTCTGCTGCTCGCCGGCTGTTTGTGTCGTCGCACTCCTCCACCCCCTTGTCGGCCTCCATTTCCCGCCTCGTTTCAGGCTGTGAAGTCGATATCTTTGTCCTTAATGGGTCGCCCGGCACGCACTGCTTCAGTTCGTCGGTCAGGGCACGGCCGCCAAGCAGGGTGACTGACGCGGGGCAAATTCCCTGATCTGACGTCACGTGCCCCACTGCAGTGGGGTAGTTTATGCGCAGGGTAGATGTTACGTAAAAGATCGCAAGAGCGTGTCCTAGACACAGCCAGCAACACTCTCCTTTAATGCTCAGAGCACAAGGCGCGCGTGTATGTGAACAAGCTGCGCCGTGTCCACCACCAGCGCTGTCGCCGGCGCTTGCGGCTTCGGTCCGACGCGAAGCCGCGCGATGAGCGGCGGCTCGGTACGCTCTCGCGCGACCGCCTGAAAACACGGGCAGAATGAGTTCCTCATTTCAGAACAACAACCGCCGAGGAATAGGAGAGTGAAGCTCAAATACTCTTGCATCCTTGCATCCCAGACATTGTGTGTGCAATTGCGGGCAAGTGAATCGCGGGCGAACAGAAAACGGAGACACGGAGAACTGTAGGCGATATACGGACGCCAACCTTAACTGTCTCGGACTCGAGCGCAGACGACACAACAGGCCTTCCGCCGGCAAACGGCACAAACGGCGCTTCGGCGCGGGCAGCCGCCAAGGCGGCACTTTCCACAGCAGCACGCTCAGACACAAGTCGCTTCCGCTCGGCCGCAAACACGGCGTGCTGTGCGACTGCGGAGGGTACCGTCTTGCCTGTCGCTGGCTCCGGTGGCGAAAGGCGCACGAGCTTCGTCGACGCCGCCGCAAGTCGGCACGTCTGCGGTTTGCGAAGGGCGCACGTGCATTCGTGAGCGAAAAGGAACTTTGTTTGTCAAATCATGCGCCCAAAGTGAGTGTCTCACGCTCTAATTGAGACTACTACCCAGCCCCAAAGGAAGAAGACGACCATCCAGTGTGAACGCACTCACCCTGACATACTCCGACGCCTTCTGCGCAGCGGCACGCGTTTTCTCCGTCGAAGAATGGCCATCGCCACGCACTGCGTCGCACGCGGACAGCGCGGGAAGCGGTTGGAGCGACTTCGTCTCCGCTCGCGCAAGGTCCCCACGCAGGCGACTGTTCTCGGTACGCAGGTGGCGCACGGCCTCGCGGAGTGTGCGCACCTGCACAGCGCAAACAGTAGTTAATTAGAAAAAATTTGAGAGAAAGAGAGAAGAGTAATAGATACCACACAAGGAGAACCGAAAGAGACGAGTGGCATGCTTCCCTTCAGCCCCACCATCACAACAGACAACAATCAGCGCACAGACACTGCTCACAATTCCCCCGTTATCCGCAAATCCATCATACGCACACACACACGCGCACGTGAATAACCAGGCACGCACCGGCCCATACTCTTCCTCGCCCTCGTCCACCGCCGCAGAGAGGTCAAGCCGTGTTCCGCGCTTCGACATGGCCGGTGAAGCGGTCGACGGACCCGAAGGCGAGGCCATTCCCTGTGCCACGCGCGGGGACGACGCACCGGAAGCGCCCTCGATCAGCGCAGACAGCGCGGCGGCTGCAGCAGACGGGTCGCCCTTGTCCCTCTCCTTCTCGCCGGCGCCACGACGGCCTGCCGGCTGTCCGCTCTCGAGCGCCTTGACGCGCTTTCGCATGGCGAGGAGGTCCTTCTCCGCGACGGCGAGGTCTTCGGTGAGGGCGTCAAGGGCGACCTGGAGCTCCTTCTCCTTCGCGCGCGACTCCGAGAGGGACGCCTCGAGGGAAGCGACGCGCTCCATCTGTAGATGAGAAGCCCGTTGGTGAGTGTGAGTGAGTGACGGCGCCACGTATGTGTTATGGAGCCATACGTTAATCAATGTCAAATGTGTGCGGAACGCAGCAGTGAAAAACATGGCAGGCCAAGAGGGCGAGAGGGATGGTATGCATGGAGACAAGGGCGAAGCGCGGGGACACGACTGCGACTCCAGTGCAAACGCGCGCGCACCTCGTGCCGATTGCTCTCTATCCTCTTCTCAAGCGCCGCAATTTTCGCCTCGCAGTCGCCAATCGCAGCCTCCTGCAACCGGCATCAATCAAAACCTGCGTCAGCACGTGACAGATTTACCTCCCCGCTCCAGAAAATAAAAAGAAAGAAGATCTAACCTTGGTCCGCACAGTCGCAAGCGCAGCCGCAACCTCCTTCTCCTTCTCTTCGACCTTCCGGCGAAGCGCTGGCAGTTCCGCCACTTCCGCGCGAAGAGCGCGCGCGCGCACTTGCCACGTCTGTTCTCCCACACGACCACCCGACGTGCCCTCGGGCGACTCTGCCGCCAGCATGGCGGCGCGCGAAAGGAGCGCCTCAATCGCCGCCGTCGATGCGCTCTTCCCGCGTGCAAACACGTCCACGGCCGATCCGGCATCGCTCAGTCCGCGCAGCGCACCGGCAAGAGCAGCAAAGAAGGCGCCCGCGTCAAAGTCGGTCGGGAACACAGAATCCGCCTCCACCGCCGGGAGGGCCTTCAGGACGTCTGAAGCGACACTGCGCGCACGTGACGAAGTGGCTTCCGCAGACGCCCACACACCCGCGACGGCTGCATCGACCGCGGCATCAGAGAACACCGGGCCCCCCTTCAACTGCGCCCTCGCGTCTCCCGTCTTGCGCGCCGAGCGACGCGCAGTCTCTGCCATGCCCTGCGCCTCGGCGAGAGCGGCGTCGACGAGCGCCAACACATCCGCAGACCCTTCCACGTTCTTGCGCGATGCGACACGCAGCGACCTCGCACGCACACGGGACAACTCGAGAGCGGCAATCTCCGCGTGGACGGACGCCGCAACCAGCGCACACTCGCACGCACTCGCCCCGTCCCTCTCGAGGTGCTCGGCCGCGAGCGCCTCGCTTCCCTCAATAGCATCGATCGCATCCGCCGCCCTTGCGACAAAGTCAACCGGCGTGGCCACCGACATGTCCTCACGCTTGAGAAGGTCAATGAGGCCGTCGAGAGCCTTCTCGTACTGGCGGAGGGACCCGTGCGCGCCCGCCACGCGCGCAAACGTTGCCGCGTCGCAACGAGACAACGAGAATTCGAGACGTCGGGCCGAAGCCTTCAATCGCGCGAGGGACGCGCACAGGGACAGCGCATACGAGGCCGCCGCATCAATGGCCTCCGACGCCCCCCTTTGCGAGGACTCGGCAGGGTCGACGAGCTGCTTGCGCACGTGCTCGGAGACAAGGTCGGCCTTCGCCACAACGCGCGCAAGGAAAAGGACAATCGCCACGCCGTCCGCGTCGCCGCCACGCGCAAACTGCTCCGGAACAAACTCGGCAAGCATGGCCACGTGCGACTGCGCCTGTTGGAGGTCCAGCCGTCGCAAGTCCTGCTCAATTGCGCGCGCGTGCGCCTTGAGCGCCGTCCGCTGCAGCTGCGTGTTGAGGGTGAGAACGGCCTGCGACCGCGACTCGAGCTCCTCCACCTCGCTCTTCTTCGATTCGTTCACTTGCCGAAGCGAATCCAAGTCCGACTGCAGCGCGCGCACGAGCTCGCGGTACTGCAGGACGGTGCGCTCGTAATCGGCGTGCGACTCGAGCGCGGCGTCGAGGGCCATTTTGAGCGCACGCGCAGTCGTGTCGCGGTCATCAAGCGCCGCCTGTGGATTAAAGGGTGTGAGTTGACTAGTACACACACACACACACACACACACACACACACACACACACACACACACACACACACACACACACACACACACACACACACACACACACACACACACACACACCGCACAAATAAGAGCCAATTGTATGACAGCGCACCTGCAGCTGCCGCTCCGTCTCCAGGTGGCCCTCCTCGAGCTCCTCTTGCACCGACTTGAGAGCTTCGAGGTCGTCAACTGTCTCTTGCAAAGTGCGGCACTTGTCCTCGAGGTCAAGGGCGCGCTCGCTCAGCGTCACGACCATGGCATCGGCCGCGGAGAGCGCGTCAACCTGTGTTTGATTTGCGTTAAGAGATGCGCGAATGCATGCTGTTTGAAGCGCAGACAAAGATCCCAAAGACCACGCACATGACGATATTAGATTATCACAATCACCAAGCACGAAACTCGTGACGTGCCAAACGAACACACATACATACACACACACACACACACACGCACACACACAAAAAACACAAACACACACACACACACACACACACACACACGGACACACACAAAAAAACACAAAAACACACACACACACACACACACATCTTCGCACACAAACCTTCGCACACACACACACACACACCTTCGCGCGCACACACACACACACACGCACGCACGCACCTGCTCCTTCAGGTCAGCCATGTCCGACTCCATCTTCCGCAGCTCCTCCGCCACGCGGTCACGTGCCGCCATCGCCTCCTTCCCCTTGCTCGCATCCCCTTCGAGCTCCTTCACGCGCCGCAACAGGTCGGCCTTCTCCGCAGCCGCGGCATCACGAAGCTTCACAAGCGCGTCCTTCAGCCGTTCGTTGTTAGCTACAAGCGATCGCTGCTCAGCGACCGTCAATCGCGGCCCTGCGCCGGCGCCCCCATCGGCGGCGACAACGGGCGCGCCACCCTGCCCCTCGTCCCTCTCCCCCTTGAGAATTTCAATGTCCAGCTGAAGTTCCTCGATCTTTTCCTTCAGCGCGTCAATCTCCAACTGCAGCGACTCGGCCTTTTCCTCCGCCACTTCCTTGTCGAGCGTGGCGAGTTCGGCGGCGTCCGCGTTCTCTTGAGCCTCCTGTTTAGCGGCCTCGGCAGCCTCGCGCTGCTCCTTTGCCTCCCGACGCGCCGCGAGGAGCTGCTGCTGGGCCTCGTGTTGCGACTGCAAGAACGGGATGGTGCGTGGTGAGCATGAGTCTGAACGTGTGTGCGAGCATGTGTGTGTGCGCGCGTGTGCGAACGTGAAATGCGTGCGTGTGTTGCGTGTGCGCGTGGAGGGGCAAGAAAATGCTTCACGGCCAATATGACGAGGGCACCCACTTCACAACATCCAAGTGACCAACCTGCGACCAGCTCTGCTTGTACTCCTCCAGCCGTTGCACATCCATGCGTAGGCGATCGAGCTCCTTCAACTTCTCGCGATCCTCCGCACGCCGCGCCTCGAGCGTCGCAATCTGCGCAAGGGAGAGTTCCAAGAATGGCCAAAGGGACGGTTAAACAGGACAACTGCGGGTTCAAGGCTGAAAGAGAGTGAGAGGGGGGGGTATGGATGCGCGAAGACACTCGCGATCGCCTTCGAGAAATTTCAACGCCCTATTGCAAACGCGGAGTTCGACAGACACAACGCACTGCGCATACCACACAGAAATTCTTTCAATCCCCCACCCACCCTCTCCTTCAGCGCCTCAATCTCAGCGGCGTCTGCAGACGATCCAGCGCGAAGGGGCGATGGCACGGAGGCGGTCTCCGCGACACCGCCAGCTGCCTCGCCGATCTCCTCCGCACTCCGCCCAGCAGACGACACGGCCTTTTCGCGCACGGGCGTCGAAACGGCCGAGTGCTCACGTGGCGCTGCAGACGCCGACGTTGCCTTTGCCGCAGTCTTCGCAGTACCCGCTGGCGAAGCGACGGTGGACGCTGGTGCGGTCGCCGCACGAGTGGGCTTTGGGGACGCTTTCTCTGCCGTTTGTGTCTTGTCTCCCGCGTGCGCCTTCTCGACAGCCGCCTTTTCCGTCGGCTGCAGCTTGTCCACGGACTGCGACTTCTCGCTCAGCGGCGTTCCTGCGGGCGGCTTGTCGTGCTTCTCGGTCTCAGGGGGAGAGAGGGGTGTCGTCGCGCGCGGAGGGGCGGGCGAGTCGTGTGCGGAGGAAGGAATGGCTGGAGAGGAATCGCCCGTCGTTCGGGAGGCAGCATCTGCCAGCCGCCGTGCGTTGCTGCGTGCACATGGGGTGAGGGACGTATGAAGCATGAGGACGAGTGGATGCACATTGTGGGCGGCGCTCGTGTTCTGCAAGCAAACTTGACACTCTATAGGACCCAGTGCGCGCACATATATGCGCACGCTCTATCGCTCACAAAAGCACGAAAGATCACACACATTTGTCGCACACGGTGACACAAACGCACCCTTCTTCATCGTCCTCGATCACCACGAGCTGCGACTGCCGCACAAACACGCCGTAATTCTCGGCGCACGTGAAGTACTTCTTCCCAGCGACGGACCCGTTGTTCTTTCCGTCGGGTTCGAAGAGTTCGACGCCGACCCATTTGCCAGGGGCAAAGAGCGCCGTCCCGCTGTAGCGCACGATGCCCTGCCGACAGACGAGCGTAAGGAGATGCATGGTTATAGCAAAGAAATCACTCGTGCAAGCGCTCACTTCCACACACACACGCACACAAGAGACGTCGGATCATCTGATGCATAGAGTGCACATTCAGCAAAGAAATATCACCCGTGCCCTCACGACAGACGAGGGAAGTGTAAGATGCACAATACACGGTGCTCTTTCAGCAAGAACTAGCACTCATGCCCTCACGACAGACGAGGGAAGTGTGAGATGCACAATACACAGTGCTCATTCAGCAAGAACTAGCACTCATGCCCTCACGACAGACGAGGGAAGTGTGAGATGCACAATACACAGTGCTCATTCACACGGGACACTATCACTCGCGAACGCCCTCGTCACACGCAAGAGACGTCGGATCAACTTCATCCACTGACGGCTGCCCATCGACTCCATTACACACAAAGAATAAGAGAAACGACAGAAAGACACAGGCAAAGTGGCAGTGGCACAACAACAGCAACACACAAGACATGCACGCACCCTTTTCCCTCCGCGCACTTCCACGAGCGCGCCGTTGTGCAGCGGCGGAAGGGCGGCGTCCGCCATCGTCAAATGCGCCGCCCGAAGCGACCACGCGACGGCAAAAACGGACGGAATGAAGGGAAGGAACGGGCGCGCTTTAGCAGAAAGTGTTGGTGACGTCTGAGGTGAGTGCGCTCAAAGTGGCCCATCAGCTGAAACACGGGCACGTGACACAGCCGGAGTGACACATGCACACACGCCGATGACAATTATCTTGAGATGCAATTGAAGTCTTTGTGGGCTTGTTTTTATGCCGCTGTGAGAATGCTGCTGTTCTGTCCCACGTGCGCGAATGTGCTTATTGTCGAGCAAGGGCCGACGGTGCGTGTCTGTGTGCAGCCCTCCACCTCGATACTCTCTGCGCACGCGTGTGATTGGCGTTGCTGTGTGGCGCGTGTGGCCCTGTGTGCTCACTCTCTTTGTGACAGGCCCTTCGTTTCAAGTGCCAGACATGCCCCTACATGTATGACATTACACAGGCGGTGGGTGAGGGCGTCGTCGAAGTGTCGAAGTGTGGCAACTCTCGTGCGATTTGCAAAGAATGACCCTCTCACACACACTGTGGAGTCGTTGGACACACGTCTGTGATTTAAGCTGATCCGACATCTCTCCCCTCTTCTCTCTCTCTCTCTCTCTCTCTCTCTCTCTCTCTCTCTCTCTCTCTCTCTCTCTCTCTCTCTCTCT